>JAGGAW010034619.1:0-10687 GCA_017657375.1 Termitomyces sp. T27
CCCGTTGAACACCACCCCTGGGTGGCGCGTCCGGGGCTACCCCGACGGCGTGCCCCTTCCCGCCTCAAGCCTACCCCGCTGATCCCGCCGCCCCCCCCCCCCCTCGAGCCAGAACACTCAAACCTGTGGAATACCATGACGAATACACCCAAGACCGGGGACTCTAGCGCCCTACGAAAGTTGGGGAGGGTAAACCAACTTTCTTACTTTTTCCCTTTCTAGGATAACAGGCCGATACGGAACCGGGTCCCGAACAAACCTCGGAATAGAACCAAGCCGACACTGCCCCCAGGCTGACATGATACACCCCGCCGCCGCACCCCGGCATGCAAATGCTCAACACTGCCCGAGTCTCCACACACACCCCGACGCACCCCCCACACACTGCATGCACACGTAGCACGCAATATACACACAGGCAGCACCACCCAACCAAGAAAAGATCGCCCAGATTAGGCCAAGGAGAGAAGCATGCAAAAGACATTGCAAAGATGAGGAAAGAAGCCCCCCCGCAACCAATATATAGCTACATAGCATAAACAGCCTGAGATCCATAGAGCTAACAATATGACTTGACATACAACCCAAACCTTGACCTAAAGTACCATGTTGCACCATGCCTAAGAAATACTACCATTGACTATATGACCACATGCTCTTCTCACATCCCACCTATTCCCCACCTACTACCAGGACAAGACCCTGCACTATGACCAAAATACAGAACCAAACATACCTTCTCCCTCCTCCCCAGGACTAGATGGTTATAACCCTCCAGCCACTGAACAACAACAATCCTGGGTCCCCTCCACCACCCTCACTAACATACATACACACCCACACCCTCAAGGCCAACCAAGCCACCTGGCCTGCTATGAGCAGCCCCACAAACACCACCAGCACAATTTAGGTGCTCAAAGCACATGGTGAGAGAGGCATCTCCCCAGGTAGCCTCCACCATGAGGTCATGGAATGGGTAATCCTCAGACTAGTGGGCAACACAGACACCCAACCCATGATATAGAGCCTGGGAGAAGAGGATGAGTTTTTCATATACAGTGAGGGTGAATTCCAAGTGAGGCTGGCTGTCAGAGAACCTGTCAGCCCACATGACCTCCCCCCCAACCCACACTGGTTCTTCTTCTGGGCAGAAGAACCCCTGTCCAACAAGTGATCTATCCTGAGGGTACCCACAGCCTGAGTCATCAACAACGAAGCCATGAGGGAACACTGCACTCAGGGACTACAGATGTGCCTCACCCTCCCTCCCCTCAATCTAGGCTCCATAAACCTGTACAAAATGTTCAGCTTTGAAGAGTCTGAGCTGACTGAAATTCAGGCCATCACCATGAGAAGGGGAATAGTAGAGAACTAGGATCACCCATCTACAAATGGGACAGAATATATATATCTACACTGTACCTCCCTCCATAATTTACCATGTATGGGGACACAAATGAAACTGAATGAACACATGACCAGGTATCAGCTGATCCTGACTCGGATCCGACTGCCAACTGCACCAAACCACACCCTGTGCTCAAAGAACTCTGACATGACAAACAAGACCACAAATGCATGCACCATCATTAAAACCCAAGCCACCCTCACCAAGGGACCCACCTAACTCCCTCACAAATGCTCCAAGCAGAGAAACCGAGAAAATACTCCCAGGAAGCAAGCCTTAAGAAGCAGAAAGGAGTATGTAGCCACGACACAAAGAGATGCAACACCACCATCCTCTCAGACATGGAGCCCATGGATGAGGGCTGCCCCAGCCCCTCCTCTCTTACCATCTCACTACCCAGCTTCTTCCAGCTGTCCATATCACAGGACCCAGATTTCAACAGAGAAGGAGACACTACCATGACTGAGTCATCCCTGGCCCCCTCCCTTGCTAAGAGCAGTAACAGCAAGCGAGATCTACCCCTCCACATGCCTGTGACCCTGGACACATGCAAGGGCCTGCCCTGAATCATTAGATGCATCCAAAAGAAAGCTGCAGCCTAGCTTTAGACTGCTTAGACTACCTCCACCCAGAGCCTACCCTCCCAAGACCAGGCCCTGAAAGTGCCTGAGGCTATGACTGCTGCAGCTGCTCAGTTCCCCCCCTCCCAGCTACCTCCGCAACTCCCACTGATGGCCCATGCCCCAACTCCAGTAGGCAGCCCCCACCATCCACATGTCCACCCCTCTGTGGTATAATCTCCTTTCCAACCAAGTTACTACCTTCGAAGGACACCCAGACCTGAAGCTGTGGGTTTGAGACTGGCAGGCTAGCAAAGAGGTGGACTTGGTGACCACTAGCAAGCACCTCTGAAAGCTTATATGCAACATGACTGGCAAGAAGGCAAAGATTTCATCTCCTCAGCAAGGAAAGGAGGTTGCGCACAAACACTAAGCAGAACACCAGAAACTCCCATACCACTTCTTGGTGAGAGATAGTGTCCTCATGGAGAAGCCCACAATATCCACCTGTGAAGTCTCCATGTTCTTCCTCCCATACAACCCTCCAGTTCTGAGCTTCTTCTTCATGATAGAGGGCTTCACACTCAGCATCAAAGATGCAGAGGCAATTCAGGAATCTGAAACTGAGGTGACAGAGATCATTCACAGATCACTCAGCAAGAACAAGGTTTTCATTGCTCTTTTAAAAAGCAAACTCATTGACAATACAACCTCCCAACACAACCTAGACCTGGCACTCCACATCATCTCAACAATCACTGCCAAACTAGCAAGGGGTGAGGATACTGTCAACCGCTCTGCCAAGTTCAACTTAAAGAAACTCCTCTGGAACATCTACTTCAAGATGCCCCCCTCCCCATTACATGGACTTCCTACTTCCTTCTCCTGCAAAAGGCTAGCAAGACCACCTTCATGGACATGGACTACAGGAGTGCCACATTGGTCAGTGAGGAGAAGTGTCTACACTGCTTCAACTGCAAAGAAGCCGACCACAACCTCCTACAATGTGAGTACATCAAGCTCAAGGGGTGGTTTGGAAACAGGAACATGGAGGAGCAGGTTAAGCACATGGCAGAGTTCATGTCTTCCAGCAAAAACACTAAGCAGGATGAAGATGATGGGAAGCATCACCAGAATAGAGGTGGAAATGGTAATAACCACAACTTCAGAGGCCAGAATCAGAGATGGAATGACTACAAACATGAATGCTGCTGATCACACAAAGATAGTACTTACAGTCCTGTAATTAGCTATCCAAGTGATTTGAAATATACTCATCATATACACACTCTAAGCCCCACCTCAGCTGCAAATACCTAAATGGGTCTGATATCAAGATGAATTTACTGGGCTTGCAAGCGACAGGTAATCTTGATGGGATTCCCTGCCTAAACTAGGCAATGTTTGGACAGTATCATATTTACAAGGATAGTGCTGTGCAGCGATCCTGCTGAAATCAAAGAGTGCATAAGCACCCAATGATACTATCTCAAACTAAATCCTAACAACATAAGAGCATATATAAACACACAGAATGATTACACAGGCAACAGTTACAGCCCCTCCCAGAAAGGAGGACTATGGTTCAGCCACCGATCGTACCCTCAATGACATTCTGAGAGGGATCAGAGGTGGGTCCAGTCAATGCTCACTCTAAGTGAGGTTGACAAACAGTAGAAGCTCCTCAGGAAGCCCATAAAGAAGCCACTCAATGCTTCCCACATAAGAAGGACAAAGCAGGACAGAAGAAAATAACACAAAAGAGTGGAGAGATACACACACTCACATGACATACACTAATGACAGGAACACAGCACAACTCCTCCACACAGGCAACACCCAAGACAATGATGCACAATGAATGCCAGAAGAGCAGCTGGGCCATGACCTCCCCCCACCAGCAAAGAGAGGAAAAAGCAAAAGAGGAGCAATGAGGATTGCAACCCTAAATATGAAAGGAGGAGGCTCAATGGCTACAAGGTCTAAGTGAAACAAAATATGCCAGCTAGTAAGAGAATTGAAAATAGACATACTGGCAGTCCAGGAAACCCACCTGGATGACACAATGAGGGACAAGCTCAACAAGCTCTTTCAAAGACAAATTTACATTCTGACAAATCTGGACAAAGACCAACCAAATGCCAAAGGAGTTGCATTCATGATAAACAAATGCATGACGAGATGAGCTGATGCATCCCACACAGAAATCGTCCCAGGACACACCCTAATGCTCAAAATACCATGGTTCAAAAGCATGACTCTAAGATGCTTAAATGTCTATGCCTCCAATGCAGCAAAACAGAACAAAGTATTCTGGAGGGGATGCTTCTTGATCTGCTACCACCATCATCCCTCTATGGGGTCCTGGTAGTTCATAAATTCTAGATAGCAACAAGACACATACCTACACATACTCCCTTCAAGCCCTCAAGCAAGCTCTCTCTTAAAACAAACATGCCTATCCCATCCTAGTACTAAGCCCTAGAATGTTGTCAACTTCCAGGCCTCCACCGAAACTGCCAACTGCTAGCAGTGCCAGTCATGTGGAGACCCCGATACCACCCCAGCAACTCCCATCTTGATCCAAAATCAGTGCCTTGCTACTGAACCATGGTGGCCCAGTCAAGTTAGCAACAGAGGCTTGCAAATGACTTGAAGGCAAAGGCTGGATTCTTGCTGAGGAGCCATATGACCGCACAAAGCTCACTTGCATGCTCATAACTGTGGTTATGACTTCTAAGAGACCAAAGCTTGAAGCCAAAGCTAAGAACGTGGTCCTTGCAGTCATGTTTCTGCTGGAAGATGATGTCAATGACAAATTCTCAGACTCCTTAGCAGATGCTGTTGCATTCAAAGTCCTTGAGCATATTGACCCCATCACCCACCACATAGCAACAGCTCTCAACTTCACCTCTGCAAATGACACAGACCAAGCAGAAACCACTCTGTCTCTAAAGAATGTCTCTGCCCAGCTCGAATCAGTCTCCTCCTTGCTTAATGATGTTGTCACTAAGCTTTCCTCTGCCTCCACCCTCCCCGCCACCCAGCAAGCCTGACCCACCTAGGCCAAGGCTGCTAGCACCAGAATGTCTCCAATCTCTACGACATTCAACCTGGACATCTCAGATCAACACACCTGACTTCAGCAGTGACTTATCCACAACATGAAGACAGTCCTCATCAAAATTGACACCTCTTCTGCTGACGCCCTGGTCGACTTCTCACTGTCCACAAACTTTGAGCTCCATAACTGGATCAACAAGTTGTTGGTAGAGATTGACAAATCAGGCACAGACCTCAATGCCATCAATGGGATAGCCCCCATCCCAGCTAAGACTGTCATTCAGGGCATTACATGGCTTAAATGAGGTGCATACCTCTTGGAGCTTGACTCCTCCAACTCAGCTATAGACTTCCAAAGCTATGCTCATGACCCCATCTGAGAGCTTGCCAAGACCTGTATTGGCAACTCGGCATGGGTCGCAGATAAGGCTCACAACCTTATCTTTTGCTTTGTTTTGTGCAGAGGGATCAAAGATCCCTCTAAGGCTAAGGACATAGCTATGCTCAAATCAAAAAATAGCCTACCCTCAAGTTGCATCACTGCTGCCTCTTGGCTAAGGAGGGTTGACTGACATCATGACAAGCAGACAGTCGTGTCTCTCAAGGTAACATGCAACTTGTTGGAAGCTGCAAACCACCTCTTGCATGAGTGTATCTTTATCATGGGACATCATGTTGTCATCTGCAAGGGCATTCATGAACCCATCTAGTGCAACTGCTGTCAAGAATATGGTCACATCCATGTGAACTGCCATAAGGCTGAGCGCTATTCCCACTGTGCCAGTGCAGAACATACTTTTGACACCTGTCCCTCCAGGACTGCTCCCTACTGCATTTCATGTGGATCTGACTATGCTCATGCAAGCTTGGCTTGCACATGCCTGGCATTTAGGAAACACTGTGATGATCTTGATATTTAGTATCCGAAGAACAGCATGCCCTACTTCCCCTCTGGAGATCCAAGCACTTAGGTACTCAATCTAAAAAAAACAGTCTAAGTTTGCTCCTTCCCCCACTCTATGGGTTGATCACTCAGTGGTTTCAGGCCCCGGCTCTAGCCACTACCAGGCCACTCTCACTGATCTCATAAAACCTAGCCGCAAAGCACTGACAGCGACCCAAGCCAGCTCTTCCCCTTCTTTGACACACTGAGCAGAGGGAACAGCTCTCTAGGACAACTTTGAATCTGGCAGCAAAATCTCCACAAATCCAGCATTGCCCAGGAAGCACTCCTAGAATTGGCAAAACCAGATGACTGGAATGTCCTTGCTCTGCAAGAGCCATTCCTTGATGAACTCGGCAATACTCATGCCACATGCAAATGGGTTGTTCACTACTCTCACTTCCACAGATATGATGCGATCACCCATATGTGCTCTATCCTCCTTATCAATGCTAACATCCTCACAGATACATACACCTTTCTGGACATCCCATTGCCAGATGTCACAGCTATCTGATTCAAAGGCAACAATGGCTACCTCACCATTGTCAACGTCTACAACAATTGCACAAACTGCAACAGCCTTCATGCCCTCTCCACCTTCCTCTCTGCCTCCTTTGCTCTAGCCTGCCTCTTGTTGACGGACCACATGCTGTGGATCAATGATTTCAACAGGCACTACCTGATGTGGGAAACAGTGGAGAACCACCACCTCAACTCATCAGAGGATGACATGTGCACCTTACTGCACTTGCTGAGCACCTATTGGATGGAGCTGGCACTGCTGCCAGGCATGCCCACCCTTCACACATCATAAGATCAATGGACATGCCTAGACAATGTCTGGTGATGCTCTAATGGAGCTGATCCCATTGTGACATGCAGTCATCCCCTCACTCTGCTCCTTCATTACTGACCACATGCCCATAGTGATGGTAGTTGAATTACTGATATGTCACGCCAGCCCAGCCCTCTTCAAGAACTTTTGTAAAGTTAACTGGACTGCCTTTAACAATTCTCTGATGGAGAAACTGACCTTACGCTCTTTGGTGAAGCTTATCACTTCGAGGGAGGAGTTTGACTTCAAGGTTTCAATGCTGATGGTGCTGATCCAGGAGGTCATCACAGATGACAACATTGTCCCACTTTGCAAACCATGCCTCTTTACTAAACAGTAGTGGACTAAAGAGCTGACAGCTCTGAAAAAGGAGAAGAACAAGGCCAATAACCTGGCCTACAAGTTCTGTGACATTGTGGGCCATCCTGCCAAGGCAGAATCTGATCAGCTCTCTAAACTAATGGCTGAGCGCATCTGCAAGGCCAAGGAGGAACACTGGGTTGATTGGCTGGAAAATACTGATGCCAGGCAGATATATATCACAAACAAATATATTTTAAATAAGCCTACTGACATGTTGTGTGACAGGGTTCCCAAACTGGAGACTAAGTATAATGGGGACACTTGTTGAGCCACTACAAATGACCAGAAAGCTGAGGCCCTAGCTGAGTCTTTCTTTCTCCCTCCTCTGAGTTCCTCTCCAATTTTCCTGTTTGCATACTCCAAACCTCTTCCTAACATCTGCTTCTTTAATTGTAGACATTTCAGCAGCTATTGCCCAATTGCAGCCCCACAAAGCCCCAGGTCCTGAGAGGATCTCCAATGTAGTGCTTAAATAATGTGCTGACACCCTCATGGACCACTTCTTTTATATTTTCCATGCTATGTTGGAACTAGACATCTATCATGAGAGCTGGCTGGTCTCTACCATGCTAGTGCTCTGTAAGCCTGAAAAACCCAGCTACACAGTCCTGAATGCTTACAGACCAATCAGGCTCCTTAACACAATAGGAAAACTCCTCTCTACCATTGTAGCTGCTGATCTTTCCTTCCTTGCAGAGAAATACAGAATGCTCCCATCCAACCAATTTGGAAGACAACCTGGGTGCAATACCAGCGATGCCATGCTCTCCATTGTCAACAGTATCAAGAACACCTGGTGCTTAGGCAACATTGCTGCTTCTCTCTTTCTTGACATATAAAGGGCCTTTCCAAATATCATCCATGACTGACTTATCCACAATATGAGAGAATGCAGCATCCTTGAATGCTATATCTGCCTGGCACAACAAATGCTCATTGGGCACAAGACGTGCCTCAAATTTGATGATTTCATGTCGGCCCTCATCGACATCCTTAACAGCACCATGCAGGGATGCCTCCTGTTAATGCTCTTCTACACTTTTTACAACGCCCCTCTCATGAGAGTAGTGGTGGAGAAGGCTAAGTCTGAGCAGGCAATGAGCTTTGTCGCCAACTCCATGTTTCTTGTGATCACAAAAACCTTACAGGAATGTCACAAGATCTTAGCTGATATGGTCTAATGACTTAAAGGCAGCTTTGACTGGTCTACCTTGCACAACTCATCATTCAAACTAAGCAAATTGGCACTCATGAACTTCCCCCGCTCTCCAAATGATGCAGTCCTGATGGACCTCTTGCTCACACATGCTAACTCTGATGGTACAGTGACCACTCAGCTGGTAAAGACAGTGCCCACTTACAAGTACCTGGGTGTCATCTTTGACCCAAAACTGAGGTGGAATGCTCACTACCAGAAGGTCACAGCACAGGCCACTTGTTGGTCACTGCAATTGATGAGGCTCTCAAGACCATCGGCCAGAATGCCTTCATGCTGCCTGCATCAACTCTACAACACTGTAGCAGTCCTGGCCTTCATGTATGCTGCTGAAGTGTGGTATATCAGCATCCACACTGCACCATCAGGCAAGCGGCAACTTGTATCAGTGTTGATAATGAACAGACTTGCCTCCAGCCAACGATGAGTAGCAAAAACGGTCCTTGGAGCATTGAGCACCACTGCTAAAGATGTACTTGATGTCTATCCATATCTACTGCCTACTGAGATCCTCTTCAAGAAGGTGCTTCATCATGCCATGGTGCATCTTTCATCACACTCCTCATTCCATCCCATGTATTGTGCAGTGCACAAAGCTGCTGGGTACTTCATAGCCTGGCACTGCTCTCCCCTTCACTACCTCTTTCACACCACAGGTGTTAACCCCAAAAGGATTGAAACAGTGAAGCCTATACACCAATGCCCCAATTATACCTCCTTGTTCACAACCTACATCAAGAGCAACAAGGAGGATGCTCTAACCTCAGCCTCAGAAACCTTCAACTCTGCCCCAGCCACCATCTATTGCAATGGTTCAGGTTTTGAAGGCAGCGTTGGGGCTGCAGCTATATTATACATAAAAGGGGTTGAATCAGCTCACCTCTATTATCACTTCAGCCCCATGACCGACCACACAGTCTACGAAGCTGAGATAGTGGGTACCCTCCTTGCCTTGCACCTACTGACCAGTTTAGACAGAAAGCTCCCTGCACTAGCCATTATTGGTAGTGACAGCTAGGCTATGCTGAAAGCCTTGCTCAATCAGAGACCTCACCTCGCTCACTACCTCTTAGACCTCATCCACACATCTGTGGAACACTTACACAGCAAGCAGGACTGTACCATATGAGCACAGGAATGACGTAGAGCCATCAAACAATGTAATACTTGGACTGACCAGATCTGCAACATGATCAACCTGCAGCTGCACTGGGTCTTCAGCCATGAAAACTTCGTGCCAAACAAGAGAGCTGATGAACTTGCAAAAGCAGCAGCCCAAGGCACTAGCAGCAACTCCAGATCACTCCCAGTTGCTCTCTGCAGGTCCCACCTACTAATCAGCATCAGTGTGGCATGCTAACATGAGCTTAAAGGCCTACACAACACCTGGAGGGACCAGTGGTGGCTCTCACCATGATACATCCATAGCCATACCATTGACCAATTGCTTCCATCCAAATTGTACATGCACTTAATTGAGCCCCTTGACTGCTGCCACTCCTCCCTTCTCACTCACCTTCACACCCAGCACATCACCCTTAATCAATATCTCTTCTGCATCAGATGCTCAGAGACCCTGGTGTGCCTCCACTGTGAAAACTTAGTTGTTGAGACTGTCTACCACTTGCTCTTTATATGCCAGCAATACCAATTTAAGAGACACCGCTACCTTTGAGGAAAGTTATACTACAAAGCTGAGTTGATATCTTACCTCCTTACAAGACCTAATACCCTCAAACCCCTCTTTAGATTCATGACTGCGACAAACCACCTCAACTCAACAATGAGCTCAGCACTTCCAGCACTGACTGCACAGCTCACATGAGTCTCACCAAAAGCAAACATTTCTCTTAATCTACAATACTACACTCTTCCTAATGTCAGCTTAGGCATTCCACTCTTCTCCACCTCCACCTTAATTCTCTCTCTTTGGGTTGGGCATCCTGCCCTGTAGCTTGGCCCTGCCACCTGCACCAGCGGATGGCACCTTGTTGCTTGCATAAACATGTCAAATGGACCCTCCTCATATTGGGTTTACTAGAGGAGCATGACCTAAAACAGCTTAGGATAAGCTGGCTTGCTTATTCTCTGCATATGCAGGGGGGCATAGAATTTTGTGGCTCTTGTAGCACCCTAAGTAGACCTTAGTAGTACTGCACACCATGGCTTGTGTGAGCTGAGCATGTAATAAGATTTGATTTAAAAAAAAAAAAAAAAAAAAAAAAAAAAATTTAAAAAAAACCACAAAAAAATTTGGAAAAAAAAACCCCACCCCCAAAAACCCAAAGCAAAGCTA
>JAGGAW010034620.1:0-10657 GCA_017657375.1 Termitomyces sp. T27
CTTGCTGCTAGCATTAGCATTCAGATCTCAAAGCCTTTGCATCAGTATCTTGTATCATGTGCTTAGGCCTCTGTAAGGCTCTTGTCCAGTGATTCACAGCGCAACATGACGAAAGGCTAGAAACAGAATGTATTGTAGCAAGTATGTATTGATGTATTGAGATACATATCTAGAAACAGAATGGAACAAACTAAGGAACCCTAATTGTATGGAATCAACTATTGTACTACGGAGATGTCACATGTATCATGACACCTGCCTCCCACTTGTAAGGTAGGAGATAGAGAAAAAAAGCTTCTGTCTTAGGCACCTATCTTGGTGCTAATCTTGATCCTTGCCATATCGACGTTTCCTATGCATCCATTCATTCTCTTGGAACTCCTAGATCACCTCCAATGCATGTGGCATATCATACTCCTTCAACCACTTGTCTTCGCTTTTGTTGTACTCCTTCCACCACACCAGAAACTCCATCATCCCTCTTCTGGTCTTCCTCTCTTTCAGAATATGCTTGATCTCCACCTCATCCCCTGTTTTCATCTGTACCAGTGGAGATGGATTTTGCTAACAGCCAAGAATGGTATCTTTGCATGCAAGGACTAGGCATGATACGTGAAATACATCATGGATGGACCACCCATCTGGCAGGGCCAATCAGTAAGTGGTTGATGAGACCTTCTGTGAAATTCTGAAAGGATAAAATCTCTTGAAGTCCAGCTTATGATTTGGCCTGTTCGAATGCAGATCTGCACGTTCAAGATACACTCTATCCCTCACAATGTAGTCCAGACTCTCATCCACCCACACATCCACCCACACATCATAAAAGTGCTTCATTCTCTCTGCTGCTAACTCCAACAGCCCCCTCAACTCCCCTTGCACCTCCTTGATTTGGTCCAACTATGCATCTGCCTTCAGCACTGACTGTGAATTGACTGGGTCAATGAAGAAGGTCAGATTGTATGCATATTCTGCATAAAACAGTGACATCCCAATAGACAAATTCATCCTGTTGTTAAACGTGAACTCAGCGAAAGGCAGCCAGTCAACCCAATCATCCTGGTAATAGTCCATGAAGGCTCGTAGGTAGACTTTGAGCTCCTGGTTCGTTCTCTCTGTCTGGCCATCTGTCTGGAAATGATGCACTGTTGACAGCACCAGCTTGATGCCCAGCCTCTCTCACATCCTCCTTACATACCATGCCATAAACTGTGGTCCTCGATCTGACACCACTTTCTTCAGTGTGCTGTGCAAACACCACACCCTCTCTATAAACGTATCACACATTGCCACTGCATCATCTGTCAAGCATGCTGCCAGGAAGTGCACCCTCTTCATCAACTTATTGCAAACCACCTAAATTGCATTGTAGCCCTGTGATGTTGCTAGGAGGCCGATATAGTCAGTAGAGATGTGCTACCATGGGCCATCGAGGATTTTGAGGGGTTGCAACAGCTTGTGCAGCTTCTGTTATCTCAGCTTTATCCTCTGGCACATCTCACACCCCTCCATGTAGTGCTTCACGAACTCAGACATTCATGGCCAGTAATAATTTCATGCTACCAGCGCCAACATGTTTGCCTGTCTAGGGTGTCCTGCTAGAATTGAGTCATGGTATAACTGCAGGATCAAGTGTTTCACTTTGTCATCCTCCAGCACATACACCAGCCCATGGAACCTCACCAGCCCCCCTTCCACGATGAACTCCTTCAACTGTGACTGCACCAGCATAGGTGCCTCTGCCAGATGCCACAGTGGCACCACCCTAGAATCTTTCAGAGACACCTCACTGATCTTCTCCAATATGCACCCATCCACTACGACCTCCTGCACCACCACCAACCTCCTCACCACCTCTGACTCTCCACATCTCTCCAATGCCACCACCACTCCATGTTTCACCGACTTCACCCTCTCTTCTGTCAACACTCTCTGCTCCATGTTATCACAGCACTCCTGTGGTAGTTCATGGTCTGGGCATCGAGACAATCCATCCAGGCCTGCACTGAGCTGTCCTGGCCTATGCTGGATCACAAACATGAAACAATTGAGGAACAAACTCCAGCAGGCCTGCTGGCGGTTCAAGTCATGGGCCATCATGAAGTATTCTAGGTTCTGATGGTCTGGAAAGACATCCACTGGGAATGGGTTTCCCTTCAGGTATGGCCGCCACACCTCAAATGCCTGTACCACCAACAGCAGTTCCTTGTCATGCACATCATAGTTCTACTCAGCTGGTTGCATTGCCTTCGAAAAGAATGCCATAGGTCTCCACTCACCATGCTCTGCCCTCTGCAACAACACTGCTCCAGTCATGAAATCCGACGTGTCTGTCTCCACTCTGAATGGTGCCTCCATACTCGGCATCACCAACACCAGTGCTCTTACAAACACTGCCTTCAGAGCATCAAACACTCCCTGTTCCTCCTCTCTCCACCACCACAGACAATCCTTTCACTTCAATCTCTCCAGTGGGCATGTAACCATTGTGTAGTCCTCCACAAAATGTCAGTAAAAGTTGCAAAACCCCAAGAACTGGTTAACATGCTGAATGTTTTGTGGAGTGGGCCACTCCATAACGCCGCTGACCTTCACTGAATCCATTCCAATGCAACTTGAAGTGATCTTCAAACCTAGGTAGTTGACTTCCATTGTCTGGAACTTGCACTTCTCTGGCTTCAGGAATAAGTCAGCCTCTTGGAAGCATTGCAAAACCTCTCAGACATGGGCGTTATGTTGTGTTGGGTCTTCCAAAAAGATAATGATATCATCCAGGTAAAGGACCATATAAACATCTACTAGGTCATGAAACAACTCATTCACCATCCTCTAAAAGGCTGCAGGTGCATTCCAGAGCCCAAACTGCATCACCAAGAACTCAAACTGCTCATAACGTGTTTGAAAGGAGGTCTTTCACTCATTCCCCTTGCAAATGCACATGTTGTAATACCTCCAGTGCATATCCAGCATGGTGAACACTTTGGCAGCCTTCAGACAATCCAGCAACTCATTCATCAATAGGATTGGGTAGGCATCCAGCTTGGTAACAGTGTTCAATGCCTGGAAGTTCACCACCAAATGCAATGCATCATCCTTTTTCTTTACAAAGAAGACTGGCGCACTGCACAAGGCACTCGACAGCCAGATGTAACCCTTGGCCAGGTTCTCATTGATGAACTTCCTTAGTGCATGAAGCTTGGCAGGTGCCAATTGGTACAACTTGCCTGAGGGTAATACCTCTGCCCCATCAACAATCTCAATTCCTAGGTCATATTTGCAATGCTGGGGCAAGCGCTTGGAATGCTGCTTGTCAAACATGTCCAAGAATTTGTGAAACTCCCATGGCACCATTTCCTTCACCGACTTCACCTTTCCTCCACCTCTCTTCAATGCCTCCTCTGCCAACATCTGTGACACACTCCCTGTTGCTGCCACTCTCTCTCCGATCTCCCACAATGCTGGTCCCTGAGCTCCATGGGCCGACCACATATTCCACTGCTGTTCTGCTCCACCTGCTCAATGGCATCATTGATACAAGCCTTTGCCACCCTCACCGCCTCCTGCCACTATCTCTGCTAAAACCTCATTACTCATGTCTGTGCCCTCTTCAACCCATGCCAACTCTCTGGTGAAACTGGGGACGTTGGGCGTGACCTTGCTAGCAATGCTGATAGCGTCCAACCTACTCCAAGTGTGGAAAGAAGCAAAAGAACCAAAGGAACCAAAGAGCACAACATCAAGAGGAGAAGGGAAAAGAGGGAGGACAGCCAACAAATGATATGTTAGTGAGGGGAGGTGAGCAGCAGAATTCCCAGTCACTAAGTGAGGGCAAACAAAGTGGCTGAAGCTAAGATTTTTAGTAAGGGGAGATCTGGATTGGGGGGAGGAAGAGGAGCAAGATGGATATGCACATGTTGGTAATGCTACCGACCATTAATAGCAGTAAGAAAGGCAGTAGGGAGCAGTGGTCAAGAGGAAGTTAACGCAAGTCAAGCAAAAGTGCTAGCATAAGTCTAGGGTTTAGCGCAGCTGATGGAGGTGAGTGGTGACGGGAGCAGGTGCTACTGCCATGGAGAACTTGGGGAAAAGAGATGCTGGGGCCAGTGATAACTGAGGTTAAGAAAATGGAGGCTAACACTCCTGCTGAGATGGAGCTAACGCTCCTATAAATCACTAGAAAGAGATAAATGCTGAGGCTGCTGAGATGCCAAAGTCGGTAATATGCTGAAGTTGAGAAACACTATAAAACAAGGTAAATGCTGAGGCCTAAGCACACAATACAAGATACCAATGCAGAGGCTTTGAGATTATAATGCTAACACTAGCAGCAAGATGGAGAGGGCAAAATTCAATGATTTATTGAGTCTAAATGACACGTTTTTATACTAGCGCAATATCTAAGATTAGGAGATAGTGTGTTTTAGGTTTTGGTACTAGCGGCAGTAGGTAGCTTTATTCTATGGATGTGGCACTAGGGTTATGAATGAAAAACAAAAGAAATAGATGGAAAAACACAGAAAATGTCAGACTGAAATGGAAAGTCGGTTGTTTTATTGATATTTTGTAATGTTGGAGGCAAATAGAAAGTAACCGAAGATATTGGAATGCTTGGTGTCTTGTCAGAAACAAGCCTATACCAAAGAGGTCCTGGCTGTGTTTTCACAAGCTGGCATGGCTCACTGGTTGCTAACATCATTTGGTTGTATCCAGGGATGTCCACAGCTAGGCAGGTTCGATTCCCATGCCCAGCACTTTTGACCTTTGTAATTTTGACTTTTTAGTATGCCAAAGTAAGTTCTAGAGGAGGTCACATGAATGTCATGTGTGAGGTCATGTGATTGGTCTTGTGATAGGCACATCGTGTCTTCGACTATTGAAGGTCAGCTTTTTGTTGTGGGACTTTTTACTGGTTTCATTGGTAGCGGTTTGCAAGGCTCATCAATGCACACATTAATTTTTGTGCAAACACCTTCACCACCAGCCTCCTGCCCAACATAGGACCCAACAGCTTCACCCTTCCCTCCTCCCTCGCATCCACCACCTCTTCTCCATGCTGCTCTGCAGCCACTTGCTTGCGCTCCAAACGCCTCTCTCTCTCCACCCGTTTCTTTGATGGTGGACATCTGGGGCCTCCAGTCGCTTCCATGGATTCACCTTTATCTGCTGGTTCCATGACCACCTTTGCAACCACTGGTAAGCATTTCTCCTGACAAAATCTGGAGTCAAACTGAACCATTGACCGCTCCCAATTGATGCATAGGTTGTGCTGCCATAGCCAATTAACACCTAGTAACAGGTTGTTGTTGCTTATGTCTGCCACGTCAAAAACCAAGGTTTCGACATGCTTGCCCATTACCAGCTCCAAATGCACCTCCTCTGTGATCAAACCCAAGTAGATTTCTGAGTTGTCAATTGTTCACAAACGCATTGGGTGCTTCTTTTAAATGGTGGGGATTTTCTGCTCCTGGATAAAACGGGGGTTCATGAAGCAGCAGCTTGCTCCTGAGTCCACGATTGCTTGCATGTCCACAATTTGTGGCTTGGCCAATGCTAGTCCATAGACACAAAGTGTGGAAATTCAAGGGCAGAGTAGGCAGGGAGACCTTGCATGAATAACTGCTGTGCCCACCAACAGCATTTGGGCTTAACACTCACTTTCTCAGGTCCATGTAACACAATCCTATCATGGGGTGTGAGTACATGAAACCAATTGGTTGTGCTTGTTGCGATGACACAAGGCAACCCTAGACAAACCCTGCTTCTAGTCCCCCACTCCCCCCCACTGCTTCCTTGACCGCCACCTTGATCGCTGCCAACCACAAGGGGCACTCCATAATAAGGTGCCTCACCTTCCTGCACTTAAAGCATTTCCTCTCCACTGACGACTCTTTTGCTCTGTTGACATCCATTGCGTTGGAATCACAAGATGCTGGTGGGGGAGCAGCATGAGCCAGGGCACTAGTTGTTGTTGAGGTTGACGCATGCAGAGCTGATGATGTTGAGGTATTGCCATGCCAGTTCCCCTTCCTTTTGGCTGCAATGTCAGCAAGCTTACTTTTACAGTGAAGCAAAATGTCCTGGGCCTCTTCTGCGGTATTGTAATTGGTATTGATGAGGGCCTCCATTGCTGCTAGGTTCAAACCCTTCTAGAAGCGGTCCTTGACATACTTGCTCTCCATATTAGCCCTACTCAGCTTTCATTTGAGCTTGAAAAATGCAGTGCAGTAATCTGTGATGGACTTTAACCCTTGCTGGAGCTGGCCTATGCACATCAAGGCATCCTGCATGGGGTCTCACATGCAGAAAGTGGCCTTGAAGTCCATGACCCAGGCATCCCACTCAAATTGGCATGAGTTCAGGGTGGGGTCAGTAGATCCAGTCGTGATGATGCAAGACCAGTCCTGGGCCAATCCTGTCAGGTACAATTGCACCCACAAAATCTTCTGTCTGTCACTATGAAACACTTCTTCAAATTCTGCCATGGCCTCGACTTGGCAAATGAACTGATCCATGAAGGTTTTTGCCTTTCCATTGTAGACCCCCAAGGGGTTAATCTTCAGCCCACAACACAACTCTTGAGGTGCCTGTGCTGCAAGTTCGAGCTGTGCCATGCGCACTAGTACCACATCCAGCCCATCACAGACCTTGCCTAGATTGGCCTGGAATTGAGCTGTGAGCTCCTTCTTGATGGCTTCATAGATGGCTTCCGTGATGTGTTCCTCTACAATAAGCTTCACAGTAGCTCCAAGTGTGTTTGGCTACATCATAGTGGCTGCAAAAAATTTTACTTGAAGAGATCGTTCCAAGTGTAAGGCTCTTGTCCAGTGATTTGCAGCATGATACAACAAAAGGCCAGAAACAGAATGTATTGTAGCAAGTACGTATTGATGTATCAAGATACATACCTAGAAACAGAATGGAACAAACTAAGGAACCCTAATTGTATGGGATCAACTACTGTACTACAGAGACATCACATGTATCATGACAGCCTCAGCATTAGCATTCCGTCTCATAGCATTTATCGACTTTAGCGTATCCTCAACTTTAGCATCTCAGTGGCCTCAACATTTATCTTCTCTTAGTGACTTACAGGAGCGTTAGCTCCAACTCAGTGGGAGCATTAGTCTCCATTCCCTCAATGTCAGTTACCGCTGTTACCAGCTTCTCCTCTCTCCAAGTTACCCTTAGCAGTAGCACCTGCTCCTGCCAACACTTGCTTCCTTTTGCCATGCTAAGCCCTAGACTTATGCTAGTGCTTTTGCTTGACTTGCATTAACCTCCTCTCATCTACCACCTTCTACTGCACTCCTTACTGTTACCGACCATCAGTAGCATTACTGATATGTGCATATCCATCTTGATCTTCTTCCTCTCCCTGATCCAGATCTTACCTTACCAAAAGGTGTTCCCTACTGACCCACCCACTCTCTGGTTGCTTGACCCCTTCTTCTGCAGCATTAGCTTTCACTACTTCCATTTGCCCTCACCTAGCATCTGGGAACTCTGCCGCTTGCCTCCCCTTGCTAACATATTATTTGTTGGCTGTCCTTCCTCTTTTTCCCTTCTCCTCTTTGGTGTTGTGTTCTTTAGTTCCTTCTGGTTCCTTTGCCTCTTTCTGCACCTGGAGTAGGTTGAATGCTATCACTGTTCATGGTTTTGGTTTCATCATTCTCTCTCTCCACAAAATTCACCCCTAATCTTCCAAAGTCTCATCTCTTCCTTCCAGGTCCACCACCTCTGCCATGTCCCAACACTGATCCTTGTTGTAACACCACCTTACCTCTATCTCCTTCTCTATCTCCAGTCTCATCCCCTCTTGTAATTGATGCTTGGCGCTACTACCTTTGCGATTACTCAGATCCTATATTTGTATCAGCATCATTAAATATAGTCCAATTTGGAGCTTGTATTAGATTCACAGGTGAAGATTGTCATCAGTCATGCTTAAATTTCAAATCTGCACTCAAAAATAGAGTTTGTTGATGCCTCCATTCATTCCTTCATTGAACACTCTCATGCTGTTGGCCCTTTTGACTCCTCTCCTCTCCCAAACTTTTGCTGCTCACCACTTAGCTCAGTGGGCCATAAGAGGAAGCCAGGAAAGCTGCACCTCATCAATCATTTATCTTGGCCAGAGGGAACTTCAGTCAATGATGGCATCTTAGATACCAAGGGACATATTGCCTATGACATGTTTGTGAAGGCTCTTAAGGATCTCCACTGCCTTGGCCATGGCATGCCAATGGCTAAGCTTGACCTTAAGGATGCTTTCCACCATATCCTCATACATCCAGAAGATTGGCATCTTCTTAGCTTTAAATGGGGCTCAAAATTCTATTATCTCATTGTACTGGCTTTTGGTCTTAAGTCTGCACCCTACATCTTTAACCTCTTTGTGGAGGCTTTGCACTGAATCATCCAGCACCACATCTCAGCTTCACTTTATCATTATCTCAATGGTTTCCTCCTCCTGTTCTCCTCTCTATTGTTCCTCTTATTGTCTGATGCCATGGTCGAATGGGTTGCTGGCCTTGGAAGAGAGCTGGTGTAAGGGCAACGACGACTTGTGGAATACTTCACACAACTAAGGAGCCTACAGCCCAGCAACAGAGTGGCAAGCAGGCAATGAGTGAGCATGAGGTGGGCAAGGAGCGAACAAGGAGCAGAGAGTGAGGAAGAGACAAGCAAAGAGGTGGAGGCAGCACTAAGTGTGCTTACAGTTGGTTCAGTGGATAGGACTAGTGAACACTGCTATTGTTCAGTCTGAGGATATTCTATCCTGCAGACCACCTTATATACTACATTGCTGGTAGCTAATGACTAACACTATATAACTCATTGGCCTGCAGTATGTAAAGGAGTATGACTAACAATAATTGACAATGAATAAGAATCCAGTGGTGTGACTCGTGTGGGCAACTAATACAAGACAAAAGGGGAATAGAATTGGTCAGGCAGTCAGTTAGGTGGCTAGGGATGCCTACAACATCAGACTAAGCCCAGAATAGAGTTGGACACTCAAGGAATAAGTAGTCCCTTACAGCTGGGGCTCTCCTTCCAGGATGCCAAGACAATCTGGCCATTGACTAAGCTCAAAATTTCTTGGGCTGGAAATTGACTCTGTTGCAATGAAAGCACATCTACCTTCAGATAAACTGGCCTACCTAGTTGAGCTTCTAGATGAATGGTCATCTAAGCAGAAATGTTCCCTCCTCAAGTTGCAGGAACTCACAGGTTTCCTGAAGTTTGCCTCTCAGGTTATTTCTCAATCTCAAACATTTATCTGTTGCTTGTTTGATTTCTCAAGATCCTTTACTGGGTCTCCATTTGCAGTATGCCATATTCCCAAGTCTGCAGCATCAGATATTCACTGGTGGTGGATATTCAGCACATGCTAGAATGGCATCATGCTCATATTTCCATCATGGCCCTCAGTGTCATTTCATACTGACACGAGCAGGTGCAAGGGCCTTGGGGGAGTCATCTCACATCAGTGGCTCTCCATGCAGGTTTCTTGGCAATTTCAGAGTTGTGATATCCAGTTCAAGAAGGTCTTTGCTGTTCTTCATGCTATCTTATGCTGGGGGGACACATGGAACGGACACCACATCACATTCTTTTGTGATAACTCTGCAGTAATAACTTGGTTCAACTCAGGAACAGCAAACTCAGTCCAGAGCATGCAGATCTTAAGGACCATCACCATGCTTGCAGCTTGTCTTCATTTCTCTTTTTCTTCTGTGTGGATCCCAACAGAAGAGAACATGCTTGCTGATGCCGCTTTCCATTTCCAGTACAGCAGATTGTTCCAGCTTGCTCCAAACCTTCTGCATGTACCCTCATCTCAGAAATCCCACCTCATTGGTATGAAGCACATGCTAACTCCCCACCTCGAGCAGCTTTCTATCTGTGGCATGGATTAGCAGCTAGCACCAGAAAAACCTATTCAACTGGACAGAAGTCCTACATTGACTTCTGCCATCTTAATCTAGGTGTGCTCAGCAAACCAGGCTGCTACCTCCCAGCCACAGACCAGGCTATTGTTGAGTAGGTGTGCTCCCTCGGGAATCAGGCTCTCCAGCCCAAAACCATTAAAAGCTACCTCTCCACCATTTGTTCCCTACATGTTGACAAGGGTCTTCCATTTGATGCATGCAAATCCAAGACAGTATGGAGGGTCATTCAGGGTATCAAGCGCTATCACAGGGAGCATGAGCACAGCCCAAAGCAGCCTATTACACTTGAAATCCTCCAGAAGCTTGTGTCAGTAGCAGGTGATTTCTCCAACCTCTCCAAAGCATTTTTTGATGCAGCATGCAAGACTGCCTGGGCTGGATTTCTTTGCTGTGGCAAATTTATGCTGGGTTGAGGTGAGAAGTTCAGCCCTGTATCTCATCTCACATGAGGATGTGTCACATTCCTCCCTTCTCTTGAGTCCCCTTCCCATGTTAGAATCAACCTCCCTGCATCAAAAACTGACCTGTTCCATAAAGGCATATCCATCTTGCTGGCAAGAGTGCCCCCCAATTCATCCACCTGCCCTGTCTCTGCACTCCATAGGCTATTCTTGGTCAATTACAAACCACAGGATGCCCCACTCTTCACAAACCCAGATGGTTCCCCCCTTTTCCATGAAATCTTTGTTTTGACTCTC
>JAGGAW010034622.1:0-10592 GCA_017657375.1 Termitomyces sp. T27
GGCCTACCAGGTGCTTAGGATCAGGTTGGCCATGGGCCTTAGTTGTAGATTGGTAATTGAGATCCAGTGCATGATACTAGGCTTAGAGATTGGGTGCTTGGTGACCAGGATCTGGTGCTTGCTTCTGATCTCAGACTGATATAATATAAAGGTGCCTTCAACCTGATCAGCAATTAAGTCTGAGTGCTTAGTACCCAATCAGTGATCTGGACCAGGTCATTGGTGAATCAAGGAAGAAAAATGTGTTCATGCTAGAACTCTACACTTAGTAACACTGCAAAAAAGGATTCAGCTGTAACAAAGAATTTAGGCTTAGAGACAATTGTAAATGCAAGCCACAAAGATCCATAGGTGACAAAGGGTCACCAAATTAGCTTGAAGGCTATAACAAGTGAAAGAAAAGGATTTAGAATGAGAAATTTGACAGCATGTTTCATAACAATAGGCCAGGCCCTAGGAAGCTCTTGCAAAAACTTGTCTAGAAATTTCCCAAAATCTAGCCTCAAATCTGCAATAACAGATAACATATAGTTTAAAAAGGAAATTCATATTTTCATTGATTTTCTTCATCTAACATGCACATAAGTATAGATAATCTCCATGTCCAAGTTGTCTGCCTAGTAGCCTACCTGCAAGCTCCTGCTGATTGTTTGACCTGTACTTACACTCAATTCAAAGCTGTTGAGTATGCATGTCCATCCATCAGCTGTTCTCTAAGTAACTACAACATCTGTACCACAATGAAGTATCCTTATTTGTTTAATGGTTCGAATGCTAACCCTGGTGTTTTCATTGATTGACTTATACAGATATTTGTTGACAATTGCAAGTCAAAAGATTATTCTTTTCAGCTCTGTTGACAAATGCCACCTCATGATGGATGACAGTGAAGTACAATGACAGGTTCAAGTATAATCTACTCATGATGCAAGGGGTGGATACAGTGCCAAACAAGTAAACAAGAAGAAGTTGAAGGAGACTATTGTTATGAAATGAGCTGGAAGCCAGGATAAGGGAGCCAACTAGACATCAAGGCAATAACACAGTGAGATTGTGGAAACAGCCATTGCATGGTATAATTTAGATGTAAACAGAGCTTAAGTATACTTTCACTGCAAAACACAACAACTGCATATTACTCCCTGTACAAACACTTCACACCACTGATAACAGACTTTCCAATTTTCTGTAAAACCACCCTTGTTGAAATGTCTACCCCATTTATTCCTCCAGACATCTGCAGCATGACCATTCCATGAGTTTTGTTTGTTTCCAAGAATGCTAACATCTTATCCATGCCCAGTGGTGAATTCCATAATATGATCTTTGAGATAGATGGCCAATGTGTGAAGGCATCTTGATTGCCATTAGACCACATGTTTATATGCACTATATCAATCACCACCACTTCCTTAATGCACTTTATGGTCCATAGCCACTGCATGTCACAGCCACTGAGTTTACAGCTCTACAATAATAACTTCTTCATCTGAGGTAGACTTGGAAATCCCAAATCAACAAGACTTGTGAAGTGTACTCTTAAAATGTATGAAGATAAATGGAGGACAACTACATTTCTCAAAGTGATGCCTTTCCAGGCCATGGTGTCCTGTCATATCTCTTGAATATTCTCCAGATCTAATGCAAGAGCTTTTATAGAGTCATAGCTTGTTAAGTCACCAGGTTCTACCTTTTTGTTTTCTTTGTCTGCCTCATGCTATAGGACTTTGTAACTGAGGGATGTTAGGGATGGGCAGGAGGACAACACATGTATGTTAGCAAATGTGGAGTGTATTTCACCCAGTTCCAGGTGCTGTGTCAGGGCAGATAACAGTGCACAACCAACACAAACTATGAACTTCAATGTTCAAAGCTTGGGTGTAATCCAGTTCCATTTGCTGTAACAATGGCAGTGTAATCCAATGTTGTATACCTTGCATGCTTTTAGTTCAGAAAAGTCAAGAGCCATCCAAAATTAAATGATGCAATAGGTAAGAATCAGATCAAACCTAGAGCAAATGACCAGGCAGGCTATATGTGTGTGCCAAGCAGGAATGTAACTAATGGCTGCTTTTTCAACCTCCCTTCCATCTCTCTGCAGGTTAAGATATATCGTCAATGGCACACAACCTGTTTTTTCAGAAGATGCCAATAATATGTTTTCCTTATGCCATCATAGGTGTTCACCATGATGGTACTCCACAAGTAAGGTGTCCAATTTATTGCTGTCTGCCATGCCTTGCACATGCACTGAACATCCATGACCCATGGGACTGCGCCAGTGTAACATGGTTCAGACCTGTCTCAAACCATGATAAAGATACAGACAAATAGCTTGAGTGGAAGCAGTTGCATAGGGCATAACATCATACTGATGGTCATTGTAAAAACTTAGAGAATGTAGGACTTTTGCTTGTATCAATATGAGATTTTTGCAGATGTTATCAGGTTTTGATAAGATAATATCACATGTACTAATATATTACTTCTGCTTCATCTTTCATAGTTGTAGGAACACACCTGTCTGGACCTATTAATCAGCCCATTTCTGGAAGACCTAAGCTACCCTTGCTTGATTACTAACATCTTTTGAGGACAACTATTTCAATATTATTGTTGTAGAAGGCAATGGCATGACTATACTATGGTCATGGCCAGAGCATCACCAAATTTCCATATGATCTGTAATGTACTGGGTCCTGGCACATTACATCTAGTATCATGCTGCTAAATAGAAAGTTTACATACAAAGGGGTGCTACTGTTACTTGGAAGTTAGGACAAGTTACGTTTACTCTAGGTTTCAAACTGGTTTATTGGATTATTTGTACTTATTTATATCAGTATTTTCTCCCTTTCTCATTGGTCTGGACTGTGCTAAAAAGAGACAAGCCTATGGCAGTATGTTGAATTGAAGTTGTTTTGCTAAACTATGCTTGTGTGGTGGCTTAGTTCATTTGGGAGGTGTCTTTGAATCTCTTATAACATCAGGGTCTGCTGGCAAGTGTCTATTGCAGTCAGGATGTCTTCCTCCTTCGATGTTGTCATTTTTTTTTCTCTGTTTCTGCAGTATGTTTTCCTAAAAAAGGAGGTGGCCTGAATTCAAGATTGTGCGTGTTTTAAAATGTCTGCTTACTCCTGATGAATTGAAATGAAACTAAGTTCAAGGCCTAGCATAGTGGCATATGAATTGTCTTCCAACATAGACCCATTCTGCACTCCTGCTCAGTAGCTGCCTTGTACCCATCATAACCAATGAATCTGAACCTAACCATCACAAGGATTACAGTGAAAGGTACATGGCCTGTGAAAACAGGATGTACAAAGCCTGATTTCCCTAAGGTTTACCAAAGGATTTGTTTATCGACATGCTGCTGTTTGCTTTGCAGGAGACAATCCTCTCCAAATGTAAAATCAGAGCTAAACAGGTTCTGAACATGACTTATGTCAGTATGCAAGGTGTGATCCACTTGCATGGAGAGTGGTCAGAATATGATGGCTATTTATGTTGGCAGATCACTGGTATCCCTTGATTGTCTGCAGGTTCAAAGATGAGGGAGGGTTTCACTATTTCCTACATGGTCTGACTGCTCACATGCTGACGATGGCACCTATTTTAAAGGGACCTGCAGACACTAGATGGGACATGCAGTCAATTACAATATAAAGATCATCAATTGTCATATAGTATGGTAGTTACACTGAATGAAAGTAGCGGGCTCTGTAGTATTGATGAATCCCTGTATAAGTAAGAGCACAATTACCATCCATTGCGTTAAAGAGACAGATAATTACACAAAGATGAAAACCTACATGATGGGGCAGTGTGTTAATTGGTACCAACAAATATATGCACAAATTCCAAATATCTCTGGTTTTCAAGAGTTTTGTTTATGTTCAATGCCATCATAATGAGTTATCTCATATAACTGGCCTGTCATTCACAATCACACTTGCAACCCATACAACAACTATTTCACATAGGCATTCCATGCAGTGTCACAGTCGTTGCAAATTGCCTCTATGTACTTCTTATTCTCAAATTCAGTTCTGACACTTCATAAAGGACTTATTCCTAGAATCAACTTCTGTTGGATATTGTTGATCATGAACTTCCACATTTCTCAGGGTCAAGATGCATACACACAACTTTGGAGCTAGTCAAACAAAAGGCATGAGAAGTTTGAGTAGACTAAGCTAAAAATACAAACCTGTAGACCCTGTTGGCACTAAATGAGACCAATGTCTGTGTTAGCATTGATGTGAACCTGGTTTCTGATATGTTTCCCTCTAATTTCCATGCTAGCGCTCATCAGAACACTGGATTCCTTTTTGACTCTATGCCATTGAACCCTTTTTTGACATCAAGTCTGGCATAAAGAGTTTTGTCTCAAATTGAAACAGTTGTCTCCAGTGGCATTGAAAATGGATTAGAGATTAAATACATGGCACAAACAAAATTGTGAGACAGACTAGTTTAAAAAGGCAAATTCTTCGCTATTAAGTCAAGATTGGTTGTTACTTTAAAGTATAAACATGTATTCTCCATCTCATCATCTTTGCATATATCAGGGAAGTGATGATACTCCTCTTGCATACTGGAAAAGATGTTGACTTAATAAAAGTAAATGATTGTCCAGCACATTTTGCCTTCCTTAAGATATAGTTCACATATGTTGATGATGCTTCTCATATTGATAAAGCAAATATGAGGATAGTGAATCATTACACTACTTCCCCTCAAGTACAAATTTATATAACAAAAGGGAACAAATCATATATAGTACAATTGCAGTATTGATAGTAAAAGAAAGTTGAAAACGTAAAGATAACACTATTCAAACTGTCTAGGCATAGAGATACATGTTTGAAATATAAGAAAGGAGGACATCAGCCACAGTATAGTTAGATAAAGTTAATTGGGGTCTATCATACAATTGGCATCACAAAGCACAAATTTCAGCATCCAACATTGAAATGACTAAAGATGTCTGAGATGGCCTCCATTTTTAAAAACAAAAGCTGATTTTGGTCATCCATTGCTTGCAGAAGTTTAAATTTGTTGTCTGTTTTCACATCTGCTGCAAGGAATATCAGAGCAAGTTCATCTGTACTGGTTGCCAAGAGTAGTTTTTCAAGCCTCTGAGGTGCCTTGCCTTCCAGTGATGTGTGTCATGGACAACTACTCCAGAAGTTGATTAATCTGTATGCTGGTACTGGGGTCTTTTGCAACTACAGAATTGTTAATCACTGATAAGCCCATGCAAGTCGTTGAAAATCAACATTACCAAACAATATTCTTTGAAATAGTCACAAAGGGAAATCCTGTACAGTGGACTGAGCATGTCATCTAGCAGACTATCCAAGAATTTTTGATATCTAAGCTTCAAATGCTGGGTATGACAGCTGATCCAAGGTTTCAAGTTGTTGATCATTAATGACTCCCAAGCAGGTGAGAGCATTTAGAAGATCTTCATTTTGTGAGAAAATTTGGAGATTGACTTTGGCACTGCTGGGGATGTTGGGAACATAGTCACAAAGATAAGGAACACAGCCAATACTGAGATAATCCAAATCAGGCTCAGGCTCTCTTGATTCAGAGATTCTAACAAGTTTTGAAGGAAATGGCACCAACTTAGAAGGCCTAAGCTAGAATATAGACAAACATATTAATGAAATTCAAGTGACAACTTGGACATGCATAAGCAAACCTGAGTGCCAGAGACCAAGTTGTGATGCCTTGTCAAGGGGCAGCTCATACTGATCATAGTAGGACTACTACAAACTCCCCCTCAGTGAGGCTCCTGGTGTTTATCTCCATGCTATGTCTGCTTTTATTTTGGCTTGGTGCTCAAGCACAATGTTGATAGGCCATTGCTCTTCAAATTGTTCTAATTCTGAGAATTTTGTTATAATCTACAATTAAAGAGAATCTCTGAGTCACTGCTGGACAATCAGAGTCTCAGCTACAATTACTTACTTCAAACTGAAGATTTTTCATTTTTGATTTTGTTTCATTATGACAATCTCCTCATCCTTCTCCAAGTATTTTTTTTTTGCAAAGTTGGTTGCTGTTTGTAATGGCATTTTTTGAAACATGAAACTTAAAGCCTGAAAGAATGCAAGTATGTACTCTAAAATCTAAAACCCAATCTTTTGACCATTGACACTGAGTATGCATAATGGCTTGAAGCTTTTTGAATGGAAAACTCTTATGATTAGTACTGGGCTTGGGAATCATGTTGAAGCCTTTCAAGAGTTGTGGAGGCTCTTGGAATGAATTTGCAGTCTTTAATATTTGGCTCAGCTACATCAGCCAAACCAACCCATGGTATATGTATTGTGCCAATAATGTATCCAGATTCCCACAATTACATAAGTGTATATAAACATCCAATGACTTGTTGAATGCAGGCTGAGACCGACTCTCAACATAGACCATCACCATCATAATTGAAGGTTCTGACCTCATTCCAAGACCAACAATACAATGGCCTGAGTCACCTTGTGTCATCAGCAACTTCGAGCAACTTCATTCTCTGTTATCAAGTAGCTGCATCTTGATACCATTGAATACTAGATGCTGCTTACAAGGGAATTCATAGGTGTCAATTGCTCATTCTGCTGGCTGCTGTTTCTCAAAGAAAATCACCTCTAGAGACCTTTATATTGTGGTTTTTGTACTATTGCACTAAAGGTGTTTTAAGACTGAAGGTAACTTGACTGGTCTAGTTGAAGGGAACTTCAATGATCATGATTTTTTTTTACAGAAGCATACCACCTCACATGTTTTGCCTTACAATGATCTGGTGTTGGGCTTACATGAGTTACAGGTGTGAAGGTAGATCCCTTTCCTGATGCATGTTAAGCTTTGCAGATGTAGAAACATTGTGGGCTGCCAACCTGTTCATAGACTTTGGAATAAGGTAGACAGAGAACTCTAGTATCGCCAGTCTCTGCACATTCTTCAGTTGTACCCAAAGTACAGTGCCATTGCTATTTCTTCTGATGATACCTCATAAGCATCTTCTTTTTTGCCTTTGCCCTCAGTGGACCATCAGCAGGCCTTTTATGATTCTGCCTTCAAAAGGGATGGCTTCCTCTGACATGATGAAGGCATTTGTACCTTCATCTCCAGACATCAATGAAACACTGGCAGTCAATTTCAAGGATAAACAAAACAGCCATCATCTGGGATGCAGTTATGCCCTGTTCTGGAAACTCCATGGGACAGTATGTGTACATATCTGAATTCCTGTCACAGTATCAACAGAATATTCTGAGATCAATTGTGATCACCTGGCCTCATCAATGTTGGATAACAATACTGAGTCCTTTTCTATTGTCCTCCTATTCTTGATCTTACTGATTACAAAGTTGAGCTTTTCACCTACAAAATTCTTGTGGCCCATGACACTCTCAAGCAGATCACTACTATTGGCAGCAAAGTTGTCCTCACATAACTCCCCATCAATAATATCGAATATCATATGTCTTGCCATCATTAATGACATAGCTGTACTGCATGCAGTCATTGGCATCATAGCATAAGCTTCAAAGCATTGTGTTTCCAGGTAGGAGAATATTCATGCCAAGATATGAATCAATTTGTGCCAAGAGACTGGCCCATTAATTTGCTCATGTTGCTTGGCACTGATATTATGGTGAGAGGGGTTTATGTTCATATGAGATGCTGGATGGATTGGAGATACTAGTGATGAACTGGAATCCCAGTGAAGGCAATGCAGAGCAAGTGGACATACAATGTCTGGAGGTAGAATTGCATTACATCATGGCACAATGGATAATGAAGACAGGTTCATTGGGATTGACATCCTCTGATGAGCCAGGGATGCATCTGAATCAATAAACCATCTTCTGCTTGACTAGTGGGTTTTTTGGCAGCCTTAAGGGTAAGGTATTGTGGGAACACCTCTGTCACTCTGCACGATGGTGTTAGTTCTTGTTCTGCAATAGAAAACAGGCAATCAGAATATTGCCATTTGTGCCAATTATAGATTTTCCAGGTACCAACAAACAATCCATGTCTCACCCTTGTTGATCTCCTTTTCTTGGTACTTGACCTCAATCTCATCATGCCTGTCAATCACTCCCCCCAAAATCCCAAACCTTTCCAATCCAAGCTTAATGGTTTCAGCTATCATTGCATTTTTTGGTAATGCAAACACCTTGCAGTGCATGTTTGGGAACACAATAACAGGCAGTGATGTGTCTCTTTTCCAGAATGTATGCTTGAACACCATCACCTTGGTCTGCAAGTGGAACACCATGCCTTTCAGCAAGTCATCAGTGTAAAGTATGAGTTGTAATGTAAACTAGACCAATTGATATATGAAGCATTTAGGCATGACATCATGAACAATGCCTGTTCAGCAACAGTAGCAAGGGCTTCCTCAACCTCCACCAGTGGTACAGACACTGCCTTTATGCATGACTAGCTCATATGAGCAAACCCAGCAGGAAGCTTAGTGGAATATCATCCTGTCAAGGCTGTAGAGACACACAAACTCATAGTGATCTCTGCAATTGCTCAAAGCAAGGAGAACAAGCCTTATACCCCTAAAGACATACAGCTGCAACATGTACACAAGTAAGAAATGGCCATCTGAGAGGTTAGAAGATAAGTGAATGCTGTCAAGGCAGTGAAGGATTGAAGAATGAGATGAGGAGGTGTAGGGGGGAAGGGGGCCATAAGCACCAGCTGAATGCTGCAGGAACTGAACAATGCATTAGAAGTGTTTCATTTGACATCTAGGAGGGTGGAAGAGGGCAATAGAGGATTTCCTGGTGTACCAAGCTGGTGGATGGTTGAATAAACAGTAGCAGAGGAGGAAGAGGTGATGGGTCAAAATTTCAAACTGTGGGAATGAAGCATTTTTCAACGCTTCATTTGATGTTAGGGTGGATGGAAGAAGGCATCTGGGCACTCTCCATGGGTGATGAGTTGATGGTGGGCCAAGGAAGGGATGGAGGAGGAGGAACATGGATCTGTGGACAGAAGTTTGGGGTCATGAGAGTGAACAAAGCAGTTTAAAATGCTTTGTTTGATATCTGAAAGAGTGGGAGAGAGTAATTGGATGCACATCTGGCCTGTCAAAGTGGTGGAGGGTCAAAGAATGTTTGAGGAGGAGTGGGTGTCTATGGGCATGAGCTCAATGCTGTGAGAATTGAACAATGGGGTCAAACAGTTCATTCAATGTTTGGATAGATGGGAGAGGGAAATTAGGCACTCTTCCAGTGTACCCATCTGGTGTAGGGTCAAATAATGGAAAGAGGGATTGGGAACTTTCACACAGCCCTTACTCTCGACTTCATTTTGTGTTCTAGCTCAATTCCTGAAAATGATCTGTTTCAACACCATTAATGACTCTATTCTTTGAAGCCAGTCAGTTTCAAGATGTATTGCCCTTGTGTATTTCTTGTCTAATCAATTTGCAGCACAACTCAAGGCAACCATCATGATTAAGGACAAAACCCTTAGGGCAAGAATCAATGCCAAAACAAGGATTATGTGCATGGAGATAGAAGGAAATTTGGGTCTTACAGCATGTGCAGATACATAGCCAAGCATTGATATGAGTGCTGCTGTGAGAAGGAGTTGCACTGGAAATGGAGTTTACATCAATGTCAGTGTAGATGTTGGTCTTGATGTCACATCGACAGGGTCTCTGGGTTGGTGCATTGTGTTTTGTCTGCCTGATTTTCTGATACCTCATTTATCTAGCCATTACAAGCAAATTCAAATTATCACTCACTTCTTTGTCCTAATTCTGGAATCAAAGGTATGTTTGTGTACTTGCCTGTCTCCCTGATACTGGACATCTGCCTCAGATTCCTTGGTTCCTTCCCATTGTCATCCTAACACCTCAACTTACATCTTGACATTATCTCCATCTTGCTGTATATACCCATGTTTCCATTGTTGTACATACCTGTCCCTATATTGATGTACTACAATATATTATGTCAGCAAATTGTTATGCAAAACCCATGAGCAGGTTGATGCATGCACATTCCTCATGCACTTAGCACCATGCTCATCAGTACAATAGGTATTTTTAAATGCAGTTTCTCTAAAATGTATGAAGATTTACAATTGGTGTCACATGAGTTATATTCAAAATTTTCAAGTATATTGAAAAACAAATTTACTCAGGAAATACTAAATAGAATCTTGACAAAGGCATCTTAAAGATATTACATGTATTTGCTTAATGAGCAGTCTTTTGCTGCTTTTAGAGTAATACCTCAGAGAATTAGAGAATACAAGAAAATACACTGTAATTGTATACCATTGGCAGATTAGTACCAGTTGTTGCTGCAATTATCACATGATGCAAGGTGTTTGAGTTGGCATGTGAATTGATACCTAAGGGCCTGTTCAGCAAACCCACTGAGTGAGTTTTTTGGCTCAGTGTGTCTATAATAGGAATGTGATGTGAGCTATGATGCCAGAATGTGAGTGAGTGACATGTGTCAGCAACAACCCAGAGTCATGCATGGATTGAAAATCATTGCGGCCATCCTTTCTCATGTCTTGCTTGGTTATGACAACATCTACCCATGCTGTTC
>JAGGAW010034623.1:0-10574 GCA_017657375.1 Termitomyces sp. T27
ACCCTTAGACAGGGAGCTTAAAAAAGAAAAGATAAATAAATGGGAAAAAACCCAAAAAAGGACAACCCCAAAAAGGGAATAGTGAAATAAAAAAAAAAAAAAAAAAAAAAAAAAAAAAAAAAAAAAACAGTAACATCTGAGACAGCGGCTACGGAAGATGGCACTACCACCTGCTGATCTCGTGCATGGACGATCCGGGTCCGTGCTTTTTCATCCTCATCACCAAGTCCCTCCTCGCCATGCGCACACGCACGCACAAACCACGATTCAACCCGAGTTCAAACACTAGAGGCCTCCCCTTTTTCAACCTACTCCATTTAGCGAGTGTACACTTTTTGTCCCCGACACTCGCTCTGCTCACCCCTGCGTGTCACTCCTTTTCCTGTTGTTCATCTAGAATCCAGAGAACGAGGTAGTATTGAATGAGGTAAGCAATATGTACACACATACACTCCTGGGCCCGGTCCATCTGATCACAACACAACACGGTCCCTACTCCTGGCTCCCACATAGCACTAAGAAGAAAAAGTGCCTAGGCACATAGAAGTATAGTGTTGCGGGAAAGCAACTGAAAATAAACCCATTTTTACCAGACTGAGGAGGCCTAAGGCAGCCATCAATCGAGGCACGATCTATTTATATCTGCCTCTATTTATATGTACGTATGACACTGGATGTTTTTGTGGTTGCAACACTGCGACTACGTATACAACTACAGACTGCTACTTATCGCTAGGTGTCTTTGACAGAATCAAAAAAATTCTTTTTCTAACTTTTCAGCGATGATCAGAGCGATTTATGTATACTTCATCGCGGATTTGATTAGACCTCAAATCGGCCTTCTTGTGTGCGCATGGTGATGCATGCGTCGATTGAACAAGCGGTCGGCGGACAGGGACGGACTGGAAGAATTTCGGATCTCGGGCTGTGATGCCGATGTGGTCCAATATGTAATTAAAAAGTCACCAAAGAAAAAAAGAACCGCCGTCTGCCAGTGTAGCTAGGCCCTAGGGTCCCTTCTCTCCGACTACTACACATCGAGTTCATTCCACCTTCTCAATTCCCATCTTTTATTCAACAACTATCGACCATGCTTACCTGTGCACTAACTCTATTTGCCATCGTCTCCTTTACTACGGCGCAGTAAGTCTCCAGCCATCGGATTCAAGTCCTGACATATCTGATCGACGAACTCCCACAGAGTGCCAATCTCTAGCACCTGCCAAGCAACTCTCGCGGATATCGCGACTTCTCCTGACGCAAACGCATGTCTAGTCCTCACACCTCTGAGCACCATCTTCACGAATCCAAATGCCTCTATTGTCGACCCTGTCAACAATTGGCTCACAGGGCTCTGCGCTGCTCCTGCGTGCTCCAACACGACCCTCGCATCCATAGTTGCTAACGCCACAGCCGGGTGCAGTGCCGAAATTGAGTTTTATGGGCTTTCCAGCTACGACAATACCGCCTTAACAACACTTGTCCAGCAATACTATCCTACTGCACGCAAAGCTGTTTGCTTGAAAGAGTCCGTGTCATGTATAACTTCTTATTCATATCTCATTCTGATATCTCAATCAACCACAGTGGTAATACAAACTGCGTCACGGAGATACTTACACATGCGCAAGATGAGATTTCCATACCGCTTTCTCTCACGTTCGACAGTTCCATCCTCCCCGCTCAGTTTTTCTGCATGGATTGTATCAAAGCGATTTATAATACAATTAACACCGATGTTCCTGGTTACTTTTATCCGCAAAGTTTCCAGCACACTTGTGGCACCTCCTTCACTGGTATGAATCCATCGAGTCATCCTACTTAGCTTCCGTTGAATCCAATTTAAAGATGGAACTAACATCACCCAGAGTGCTTCCAATGCTACTCAATCAACCCCTACTAAGGGCGGCAATGGTGCCACACGGCTTTCCTTCGGCCCCCTGTCCAGTGCATCCATTACTACTGCTCTTGCACTCCTCGTACTTATGAGTTACTAACGTATTACACTTGCTCAGTAGCTTGATGTTCTGCATCGGGACAATCTACTAACTAGATGCGTAGATTTATCAAGCATGTCAGTGTCAGTCTCCCTCGTCTCATTACTCCTCTTTCTTTTTGCCATTCAAACCTGAGAACGAGGTAGAATGACAAGATGACACCATACAACCTCTTTTAATATCGCATGAAACTGCTATTTGTTGTTTCTTCTCTTTTCATCTGACACCGTGCGATAAGCTTGGACCAGCACACGAAGGTCGACACTATCTCAATTCTTTCTCGACATCTTTAAGGACGATCTGGTCAAGAGAAGAGCTGCGATTCAAGAGTTTTGTCAGGAAGAGCCTATTTGACGACAATCTCGTCCCAAAAAACTGAAGTCTCAAGATGACTGTTCGCGTTGAGCCACACAGTACAGCACAGACAACTGTTTGTCCCGCACCGAGCAAGTGAGTGCCAATGCCATAGTCGGATCCAGTACTATGTGAATCTTAGGATGAACTCGAGACGTCGGTAATTGGGAGGGCGGATCTCAGTACGGAGAGGGGACTCGTTGCCCGACCAATCATATCACCTCCTTAGAGGTTAAAGCGTCCCTCCAGGACATTTATTAGGTGACCAGTACTCTCTGTCGGAGTATAAGCTGCGTTGTTTGCCCAGCGGAACTCGTAAATGTCATACTTAACTAGATAAGGAGTGGCATGCACCTAGAACTCTTCAAGACGAAACCAAAATTGTTGAAGCGAACATGGCCGGCCTCCACGTCGTTATCCAGCTTCTGTTCCATAAATTTAAGATTCTACTTCTCATCAAATAACAATGACTATGAATCTATTGCGGAATTCTTTTCCTGCCGACTCTCTGAAGGATAAGAGACAATACAGGGCCGTAAGTCTTCAAAAAACAACTGGTGAAGTATCCGAATGCGTTTATTGAGATTTTCTTAACCAGGACTTACAACAGGCTTTAGTATGTTGAAGGCCGCTCGCATTCTTGACTGAGGCCAGATTCGTTCACAATCTTCTCATCACGATTACTGGAAGTTCTATTCTTTGCAAAGATCAAGGTAATTGAGTCATTCTTCTCGACTGATCCTATCGTGGCGAGTCATATCCTGTTTTTTGAAAACTGTGAGGTTCCCTTCTACTCGAATCGAAACGAGGGTAAAATTACAGGAGATTTAAGGTTTTCGCAAGTGATTGGATACAGGAACGCTTGTGTGATTGAAAAGGACGAAGCGCATGTCGAGAAGACTGAGAACTAGATCCAGTTGTAATTGATGCATGCCAAACATCATTGATGATCATGCGAGTCACGGTTCCCTTTCAAAAAAGAAAAGCCCTCATGACATAACTAGAGAAAGTATCACGGTCGGATAAAAGGAAAGAAAATCAGAGATACTCATCATTTCCCAAGTCGTTGAACTTGGAGGTAGACGAGAAAGTTTCCGAGAAAAACGTGCCAATCATGGTTTGAAAATATGATTACGTAAATTTGAACGGAGGTCGAAAGTGAGTCAGTCAGTGCGAGAATTTTCTTTCTTCGGCCTCCACGTCCTTCTCACTCGTAGCTTAGTTTGTTAATCACCACATTCGACTTGCTGCAATATGGACGTCGACATGAAGAACAAAGAAGACACAGACGACAAGGCAATCATAGCACCTGTGAGCAGTGGCAGAGAACGAGACCGCGACCGAGACAGGGATAGGGATCGTGACTATGACCGTGATAAGGATAGGGATAGGGACCGCGACGACCGCGACAAAGACCGTAGGGACCGTGACAAGGATGGTCACCGCGACCGTGATAGGCGAGAGTCAGGTGTGTATACGCCACGTTGTGCTTTTTTTTTGTAAAGAGTTTTATTGTTTTGGGTTCCTAGGTCGCTCTAGGCGTGGCGGAGGCGACCACTGGGAACCCGACCGGCGTAATGGAGATGTGAGCGTTTCTTTCTTACTCCGTGCAAGGGGAAAAAACTTATTGTATTCATCAGCGTCGTAAGCGCTCGCGCTCTCGGAGCCGCTCTCGTTCCAGACGCCGCTCTGCGTCTCCTCGCCGTAGTCGCCGTCGTTCCAGGTCCAGGTCGCGTTCCCGTTCTCGGTCGCGATCACGCTCGCGTAGTCGTGATCGCAGAGGCACGGATACGTTCTCTCGCTCTCTTGGAGGACCGATGAACGCAGATCATGAAGAAGCCGTCGAATTTGCTAAAATCAGCAAGAGAGAAAACCGGGTCTACGTCGGTAACCTTAGTTACGACGTCAAGTACAGAGACCTAATGGAATTCATGAGGGGAGGTGGGTGGGGGAATCTTAGATCAGTTTTTTGTGCATATTTTTGGTTTTGGGCGTTGTTGGTACCAGTGGGGTTGGCGCAGCGAAGGTGTGCTGATGTGGGGCGATGTCCGTGTTTTGGAGTTGACTTTCCACCATGCGCGTGCATGCCGTTTTCGGAATTCCGACGAACTGGAATTGGAGTGTGAGTTTGTGTTGTGTTGAGGATGATTGTGTTTCTTTTTGTTTCTTTTTGTGCCGGAATGGTTGAGTTGTCGAGAGGATATTGATGGGAGCTTTTCTTTTGGGGTTGGCAGCTGGTGAGGTCCTCTTCGCCGAAGTTCTCGTTACACCTACGGGTGTTTCCAAAGGTTGCGGGTAGGTCCATAGTTTCCATCCGTTATTTCTTTCATTGACAAAACATAGGATCGTTGAGTTCGCCTCTCAAGAGGACGCCCAACGTGCTATCCGAGAGCTGTCCGAACAGGCTCTCCTGGGACGACCCGTATTCATTAGAGAGGTATTTTCGTTGCTTGGTTATAAAGCATACCGACTAAACTTTTTAGGACCGCGAAAACGAGGCACGTTTCGGTGCTACCCCTGTTCCAGGTAAAATAGGTATGGCGATGGCTGGTCAAGGGTTGCATGCGGCCCCGCCTCCGCGCCCTCCCTCCCATAATTATTTCGGTGGCCAGGGTAATCCCGGTAATCAACTATACGTCGGTAATGTGAGTGTTTCATGAGCTCTCACTTTCGGATTCCCCCTGAATTCATCTTCAGCTGCCCTATCAAGCTGGGTGGCAAGATCTCAAGGACCTCTTCCGTACCGCCGGGAACATCATTCGTGCCGATATTAATATCGGTGCTGATGGACGGCCTAAGGGATCCGGTACCGTCGTATTCGAAACTTCGAAAGATGCTCAACAGGCCATCAGTAAGCCTTATCGCTTTAATATCATCGTATTCGCCGTTTCATCTTTTTAAGGCATGTACCATGGATTCGATTGGTACGGTCGTACTCTCGAGGTCCGCGAGGTACGAGAACAAAATATCAATCCCCAAGATGATTATCCTAATCTCATGCCTTTAGGATCGCTACGCTGGGCTGTCTGGTCCCGGTAGCTTCCGGGGCGGCGGCTTCCGTGGTGCATCTCGTGGATTTGGACGAGGTCTTCGTGGGGGATTCCGAGGTGGTTTCCGTGGAGGAGGATTTGGAGGTGCCGGCCGTGATTTCTCGAACCAGGATATCTATGCCGACTACTCTGGCCCTGACCAGGGCGGCGCCTCGGGTGGGTATAGTGGTGGTGGCGGCGGTGGTGGCGGCGGTGGCTACGGCGGCGGTTATGGTGGTGGGTATGGTGGTATGCCTGATGCTGAACCAAGTCAGCAGATCATGGTCCGCAATGTACGTCGTCACTGTTTCCATTAAGTATCGAGCAACGGTTAAATTTATCCGATGTAGTTGCCCTGGTCAACTGCCAACGAGGATCTAGTTGAACTCTTTGAGACGACGGGACAGGTCGAACTTGCTGAGATTCTCTTCGATGGAACCCGCTCCAAGGGATGCGGTGTCGTTCAGTTTGCTCAGGTTCCGGAAGCTGAGACTGCTATCGGTGCGTTCACATTTTCCTCATCTTTTGTGGATTGAAATTAATCGTTACCTCTAGCCAAATTCCAGCAGTACATGTATGGTGGGCGGCCTCTCGGTATATTATTGCTCCTGTTGTCCATCTGAAATTCATCACTCACTCTTTTTTTTGTAGATGTTCGTTTCAACGATCGCTGGCATACTTTCACGCCCACTGCCGCAAAGGGTGGTCAGGTTGCCCCGATGCAGGCCGATGTTGCTTAAATTTTTGACCTTATCTTCGTTCTCTCAAAAGTTCTTAGGTATCATTTCTTGAGCTTTGTGTGCGATAGTATGCCGTCCGCTGTTACTTAGTTGATTCCGCTTGAAATGCAATTTGATTAAACTTTTGTCAGTGTTGGTGATAGTGACTACAGGTCTACACATGAACTGGGGGCTCGTACTCAGGTTCGTTAGTGCCACACTCACAATACTCCATTCTGGAGTTTCTCTGTATTTATCATCCCTAATTATGGTAAAAAATTATCACACAGGTTGCGCCACTGAGTTGATATTCACAACTCGTCGTAAAGGTGTGTTCCAAGCCTTTAAGGAGGCCTCTGCGCAACGTGCAACAAGCGTCTACACCGGTCGGCAACCCTCTGCGCGGTCAGACCTCTCAGACTTAGAGCCGTTCTCGGCACGGCGCCACAGTTTGGCAGATGCCGTGCCACGGACAGTAGGGCAAAGTTTCCCGTGCTGCAGCCACTGCTGCTCTCTTTCCATTGCTATTCTTTTGCAGCAGCGCATAGTTGCTCTCTCACCACATCTTTTTGTTCTGACAAAACCTTATGTAGAATAGTGCCATCTATTCTCATTTTATTTTCTCAGTAGCTAAGACACCTGCCTTAGTGCACTTGATGAGTCTTCTCATCTCACCATAGCTTTTCGGACTTGTTCTCACTTAGGATATATCCGACACGACGAAATTCTATTGTCAGCTAGCAGTGTTCTTTAACTTTGTGAGGCTATCTCACCAGTAATTCAGAGTTTATTCGCGTTATCCTGCGTGTACCATAAGTTGCAGAGGCCGGCTGTCAACAAGAATTTCTCGTTCAATCTTTTCTTCGGAGCACAAGAGTCGCGATCTTATGTTTATATTTCAGCACGACGCGGGTATCAGTATATATTATGACAGAAGCAGCGAAGTAAATACTAGAAATTTGCCACCAGTGTTGACAGGACAAAGGGGAAAAAATTGCGATCGTTGATTATTGACCGAGACAGGGGTCGAACCTGCAATCTCCTGATCACACAATCGTAGTCAGACGCGATGCCATTTCGCCACACGGCCCGCACTACAATTGGTGAGTAACCATTCAAAGAGTGAAGAGGGTGATATTTATTATAGATACCCCTACATGTTTATCAATTCTTGATTCATGTGTAGCATTATGATAGATACCTTTATCCGTTCTATTCAGTCCACAGAGCCCAGGCTTGAAGATACAAAAAGTTGATTCCCAGAACCAGTCTGAGGAAAGTCACAGTGAACCACCACGAACATACACCTCATGGCCACCGTTTCTTATGTGGAACTATTGGCACCCCAGCCTCAACTGTATCATCGTCCCGATCCTTATCGTCTATTCCTTTTCGCCGCCTCTTACGCCCATCGTCCCTGGACTTACTTTCGTCCTTCAGCTGATTACGAACCTCTCTCCCAGCCTCATGGACACGCTCTTCGAGCAACGCAATCTCTTCCGGCTCGGTTGGGTACACTTCCAGCTTCCGTTCAAGTGCCATCTTCAGGCGTAAAATCGCCTCCGCGTCACACTGCGTGACCATGAGGATGGATTTACCCGAGCGCCCTGCACGTGCTGTGCGTCCGACCCGGTGGATGTAGTCTTTGGAGCTGATGGGGGCATCGTAGTTGATGACGATGTCGACGTCTGCAACATCTAGACCGCTGGTTTGGGTGAGAAGAAATTTAGTCATATGTGGAGGCCATGTGTGAGGAGGGGAAGAGGGACAAACCGACTTGCTAGGTCTGTCGCGACCAAGATGGTACTTTTGCCGCTTTTGAATCTATCGAAAGCGCCTAACCGTTGAGTTTGGCTTAGTTCACCGTGTAGAGGGACTGCTTGGAACCCAAGTATTCGGAGGATGATACTTAGATTTGAAAGAGGATTGAGACAGAGACTATGGCCGTATTCCGCGGTACTCACCGTTTGGAATCAGCTACTGTTCTGACAAACACAATAATGAGATTTTGAGCCATGGAGCTGACCAGGTAGACCAGCATCATTTCTTTATTGACCAACGGGCATAGGACATAGTATTGTAGTAGAGTCGAACAGTTTTGTATCCGTATGCAGAAGTAGGAAGTCGTGCAAGTTACTTTTGAAGGACCCGGACGTGCTCACTTACTTGAAGGATGATACATCCACCCTGACTGGATCAGAAAGACTAGCGCGCTGTAGCTTCGAGACATTTGTTGTCATTGTTGCCGAGAAGAGGTATGTGCTTCGCTCCTTCGAATGATTTGCAGAACTTCTGTTATTTCACGTTGAAAATCTAGGTCCAATAGCCGATCTGCTTCGTCAAGTACCTACAACACCCGAATACTGATCAGCAAGGCGTCACATCTGTATTGACAGAGACAAAACTCGTACCAGGTGTTTCAATTGCGGCAGAGTGAACCCTTTAGTCGACTTCAAGTGATCATGTAACCGTCCAGGTGTTGCTACAATGACATGAGGTTTCTTGGCTAGACGAACTGCCTGTTGAACGCGGTCATCGTCTCCCCCGACAATAACCACGGAACGAACACCCATGCCCGATCAAGAACAGTCGTGATTTCGGAGATGCCCTCAAGTTTCTCGTTCTCCATTGCCAGAGGAACCTTAACAAGAGAATTCAAAACCTTCGCGCTGCGTTTTTTGACGAATCACAGTCATTCGTTGCTCAGCATACCTTTATGGTCGCTGTCCACGAAGAGTTTCCTGGAGCCCTTGCGAACTTCATTCTACGACAGACGGAGTAGACAGGGGACTCTGTCCAGCAAATACTCAAGAAACTTCTCGACTGCATCCTAACAGTGAAGGCAATGGATGATGATATAGATAACAGCCATAGGCGCCTCATCAATCTCGTTCTCGCTGGCATTATATTGAAGGAGTCCTCGTTCATGAACTCTCTCGTCAAATTTTGCAAAGGAACTCCTGCACAACTCAAGCTAGACACATTTCTGGCTGCGCTGAACGAAATCTGCTGTTTTTGGCGAATTTCAAAGTTTATCACATCTGCGCGAGGACGCGACGTTAAGGTTCGTTGGGCCAAGAATGTCGCAAACCCTCCTACTGGAGATGCTGCAATAGTTAACTGCCGACCTCATTCCGAAGTAGCAAGGCAGTTTCTGATGGCTTACTTGAACTTGAAACTAAGCTCCGAATGGCGTCTCAGGGATTCATTACCCTCAGAAGAGTCCCAGAATGCTGCCTTGGATCATATGAGATATATAATCAATGTATGGAAACCAGATCAGCGATGGGAAACTTCCAATCGTGTCCTGATGTGTCTTCATCCCGAGATTCGTATTGCAATAGATCCTGCCATGAACTCTGCATCTCATCGCTGGATTGGATGCAGTGAACTTAGCTGCCTCTGTTGTACGTTATGGCTTGATGCGCTTAGCCGTCGTGATGCTAGAGAACATCCCAAAGAGTCGGAGTTGGCTTTCAGATGGTTCACAAGTCATCGTGGCACGATTCGTTTTGGAGAAGAGGAGATAGATGAAAGTTGGGCACTCCCAGGAATTTACAGCCGAAATCAGACGATTTTTGATTTGGATGACCTTGTTCTCACCGTTATCAAGAATGAAGCGCAGTCTCGCGTCAATAACCGAGGGGAGTATCTTGGCTGGGATCGTGATTAGCAGAAATCAAGTTCCTGGCAAATCAGACCAACAGCTTTTATATAAGATTTGTTCTATGTAGATCACTTGCAACGTATCTCTCGTGACGATGGAACATAATTAGATCTTTGCAAGATTCCTACGATACGACGGTCTACGGTGACGATTGCAAGATTTGCGCAGGATCCGGCTGGAGATCACAACAAAGGAATGAGCCCTCCATCAAAGAGGGAAAGGGCGATGATGTTTCCGGTCACGCGAAATACTCTGCATCCAATTAGGAATAAACGCGAAGGGCGCCCCAACGGCCGCAGAGCCCGCCACTTATATCCTTCATGCCTCTCGTCTCTGACCTTTGGTAGAATTTCGAGGCATGGTGACATTTGAGCTCGAAAAAAAGGAGTTCCGATCATCTCCTGAAACCTCGGCAATTGACGAAGACCGTCGTGCTTGATCGTCCAGCTTCGTCTATCAGTATCGAAAGTGGAATTGAACGGTTTACTCATTCGACTGTGACGAGTTCCGAACTGAATCTTCGTTCTCCCTAAGGCCTACACCCTCGCATCCCAAGCCTCCCTTCGGATACCCAGGCCTTGTGTACACAGCAAAGCCATCCGCTGAGTTTGACGCGCGCAACGCGGTGAAGATCCTCGGTTTGAAGCACTTGAATCTGCCACTTCGGACATCCTGGACGATTTCAATCGAAAGCATGCATGATGATATTCCTGTCTTCCGATGAGTGTTATTTGTGTTAGGATCTCCGAGTCCACTGGCCTTCCTTCATACATCGCATTCAGGACTCATGACCAGTTGTATGCAGCAT
>JAGGAW010034624.1:0-10534 GCA_017657375.1 Termitomyces sp. T27
TGCTGGATCTGGCAAAGGTGACAGCTCTTGACATACCATGCAATGTCAGCAGATACTTGGGGCCACCAGAAGCACTCAAAGAGTGCTGCCTGAGTGGCATAAAGGCCTTGGTGTCCCAGGTCATTGTGCATAGCTCAGAGAATACAGATTCAACTGTCAGAAGCAGCAATGAGCTTATGGGCTCCCACACAGTTGCATCGCCAGAGTCGGCTGCCTGAGTAGAAGAAGTTCATTGTGTACCATATAAATTTGGCGTATTCATCATTGTCCATGTTGGTGGGGCGTTTTATGTTGGTAAGCCATTCTTTTACCTGTGTTAAGTACTCATCTTGCAACAGGGCCTTTTCACTATGGGGCATGTCATTATAGGAGAAGGTTTTGGTATTGTCACGAAGCTCCTGGGGTTCATTGGTAAGTCACTGGCTGGGGAGTTCAGGTTCAAGGTCGGTAATATTGGCATTGTCATCATTGGTAAGCTTGTAGATCTGGGTGTTCATGAATACTGCTTGAGGTGGTAGTGGATCTGAGACATAACATTTGATAAGTGGCAGGAAGCAGTATTGTGGTTGGTCAGGTCAGAGTGTAGAGAGTGGTAGTTGGATGATGTGGACAAAGCCATGCATACGGTCGATCCAGTCTTCAAATACTTTGTTGTCACTTTCATTGGGTTCAGGATTGTCAGGTTGGTGCGATCAGTGGAACAAACCATCAGGTCCGTGGAAGGCACCTTTAATGTGGACTAGCTTGAAATGGAACATGAGAATTGCGACAACCCAACAGTTCATGCTTGCTGAAGGCTGTATGTCAGGATTCGCTAGCATGCCTTTAATGTACTTAGTGTCAACTTCTACGATGAGGTTTTGGACTCCAAGAACATAAATCCTTAGTGCTTGGAAGGCCTGGAAGAGGCTGTACAGTTCAAGTTTTGGTTGGCTGTAGCGTGATTCCCTGTTGTTAAGCGTTATCAAGCCAAACCTGTTGTACTGACAGTTTTTGCGGTTGTCTGCATCACACTGGCAGAGGAAGAAGCCAATAGCAATAAACAAGGTGTCAACTGCTAGGATAACAAGATCAGCTGATTTGTAGTCGATTGATACAAGCAGGTCAGCTTCTTTGATGGCTTGGATCAGGTCGCATTGGGCAGTAATCTGTAGTTTGCCAAATTTGAAGGAGGTGTTTTTGCATGTTAGCTTAACGAAGTGATGGGCCTAGTGTGCAAAGTTCCTAACAAAAATGCAGAGGATGCTAACCATACCGAGGAAGGCACATACTTCTAAAATCGACTGACAAGGTCCCTAGCACTCTAGCAAGATGAGTCAGGACTCTTCCAGTATTTGACTGGTGGGAGTGCAAATGTGACCAAGTATCTTAATCTTTTCAGTGCATAGGACAAGCTTGTAGCCAAAGAAGGTACTTCCTGTGTATTTCATGCAATGGAGTATGTGGTTGAGGATCCTGAAGAATTCCCAGAGCATGAGCTGGATCTTGGGATTGTCAGGGTGTTTTGTTGGTATGCCATTAACAAGTTTCCAGTCCTTAGGTCCTTTAATGCCCATGTCATCAATGAAGAATAGGATGTAAAGCAGTATTTTGGGCTGGAGGATGTAAACAACATTGTCATGGAAGATCGGTACTGAGTTGGTCCATCCCATCAGTAGGGTAACTAGTCTTAGTGCTCCAAAAGAGATTTGGAAGGTTGTCAAGTCTCAGGAAGAAGGATGAATCAGCTGTTTGTCATAGCCGACATAGAGGTTGAGGGTAGTGCTGCAAATCTGACCAGCAAATTTGGCAACATGGTCGGGGAAGGGCAGTATGCCAGAGTGGCAAATCATAATGCGATTGAGGGGCTTGAGGCTGTGGACAATGCACAGCCTACTATTCTTCTTTAGGATGCAGAACCATTGTGAGCAGTATGAGGAGTTGGAAGCTTCATATACACCAGCATTTAGTTTGTCATGTATGATCTCACAGACTTTGGCTATGAGTCTAAGCAGTATGGGCCAGTTGTGCTCTACCCATGGTACATGCAGTATGGTCAGTATGATGATGGGTGGAAAGTATGCAGGATTAAAGCTACCACATTTGGAATTGTCCCAAGTGAAGGCCTTGTTGTGCTTAGCGACCAAATTGACTAGTACTGCGACCTCATCAGAGGTAAGGAAACTGGTATCGTGGTCTTTAACAAACTGCTCTATTTGTTTGGTAGTAAAGCAACCAGTTAGTGGGGTTGGTGGTGGGTTTGGGTCTAGGAAAGGTAGGTCAGTGAGTGGATTGCCGGTGATGTTGCATTTGATGCGGAAACCTTCACTAAGGCTACTGCTGACAGGTTTGGATTTTAGTGCAACGGGTTTGTATTTCTTCTTCTTAATATGGACCCCCTTTTGTTTTGGCAGGGAGTTGGCATTGGGGAAAGTGCAGGTAGGGTCCAGGGGAGTGTTGATAGTAGCGGGTAGTGTGGTCGTGGGGTGTTTGGTAGAGCAGCGGTTGGTAGCATTCAGAGGTGGCAGTGAAGTGTCAGTAGGTTGAGCAGTGGTCAGACCTGGGGCACTAGTGGTTGCAGTAGGTTGGTAAGCATAAGTAGGGGCAGTATTAGGGGTTTTAGAAGTAGCATGTCCAAGGATAAACTGGTTGGTAGTTAAATAAGAGTCAGCAGAGGTGGTAAGGTATAAATAGGCAAGTGTGGAATTATTGGAAGGCTTGGAGGTAGAGTGGGGGAAGTTCTGGGTAGTGTCCATATAGAAAGTATCAGTAGCAGAATGGTCAGTGGAAAGTGGTGTGGGGGTTGAATTAGTGGTGGAGTTTGAGTGAGGAGTAGCAGAGTCGGTAGTGTTACAGCAAGATAAAATGGAGGGGTCCAAAGCAGCATATGATACAATATGGGCACAATCATTTAGGTGGTCGTATTTGATTGTTAGCACCAAGTCACTGTCATCATTATTAAGGATGTTGGCCTGGTGGTCAAAAGCATCTTCTGTGTTGGTAGGGATGTATTCAGGTGCTACTGGTTTGCGACAATGGGAGCCCTGGCAGATGGTTGGTATAACCTGAGATTCACCGGAGTTAGGGTTGGTAATCTCAATAGTAGTGTTGTCAGCAGAATGTGCTTTTACCCCAAACTGCATGTGAGTATGTTGAAGGGCTTGCTGAGTAGGATATCATAGGCAAGCCTTTGTTTATCTCCACCAAATCGACCTCGGCCCCATCGTTTCCGGGGTAGAAGACGCCTTGAATTCTTTGGGCCTGGATATTGGTGATGCACTCACCAATGTTGAAGAACGTCTAAAACTATTCGCAGCCATTGGTCTTCCTGGTAAAACGGTTGAAGTGGATGTTGAAGGATGCAGTAAACAAGAGCAATTATCAGGAACGTCCGGTCTTCCGGACTTGGGCATGGCGTTGCAAAATGTCTCTGTAGGATCGTGCAGTGCAGCCAAGGAACTCTCAGCCAAGGTGAAATTATCGCCTTTGGATTCTAGAACATTCAGTGCAACGGTCTTCCCTTCATCTAACTCTGGTTTTGGAGTTATTTCTGGTATGTGAAATATATTATTGTCGATGTCTTTGTGCTAATCCCATCATCTGAACTTTGGCAGACATCGACGACACTGTAAAGGTCTCGCATGTGCTTGACACTCTAGCCCTGGCCAAGGCTACCCTCATTGATGATCCTGTGGCAGTCACCGGAATGCCAGAGCTGTACACCTCCCTTGCTAACTCGCTCAACTCACCACAGTTCATCTACATATCTGGGTCCCCCTTCCAACTCTACCCTTTCCTTCATGACTTCATCGACACAACTTTCTCAGACTCCAAAGGCCCAATCTTACTCCAAAATCTGACCGTGATCGACATCTCGCAAGTGCTAGACTTCGCTGGAAATAATGATATCTTCGATTACAAACTTTCGCAAATCGACCGTATCCATGGGTTATATCCTAACAAGAAGTTCTTGGCCGTTGGGGACTCTACACAGAAGGACCCAGAAACTTATGGTGCAGTGTAAGTCCCTGTCTCGTGTCTTCGGCCTAACATGGCATTGACATCAAATGCCTTGATCAAGATTCAACAAATTCGGTGATGACTTCATAACCTGTATCTGGATTCGTTCCGTGGATGGTGCCAATAACACCGATGCAAGGTTCGCAGCCGCCTTTGAGGGCGTCCCGCAGGACAAATACAGGATATTCGTAGATGATCAAATTCCGTCACTACAACAGATCGATGTTGCAGGCGGCAAGTGTTGATCAGGCTAGGCGGTGTAAATCTGTAGAGATAGACTACCTAAACAATTCTCTTCAAGAGGTGTATGCACGGCCTCCCTGATCAGTAAATCTTCTTGTTCCTCGTGTATTTATAAGCCGGAATACGCGGCCCGCGTTTGCCGAACGACATTGATATCAGCCAACTGGCATTCCTGAATCCATCATCTCATTTCATCGACGAATCTAAGCATCTTCATCTTCTCTGAGTTTCTCATCCAACAATGACTGTGCAATGACTGCTACTGGCATCAGCTAAACTCGCCCGTGAACTCCGCGTTCTATCCCCACTTTTATCAATGTTGCGGCCGGCGGTTACATGGCACAGGTCACGAGTTTAAACAGCGCATCTCGCACCATGAAAGTCGCAGTATTTGGAACGAGAAAGGTCGGCATTCGATGATGTTACACTCTGTATTGATGCCCAAATTGACAAATTATCCCATAGTATGACCTCGACTCCCTCAATGCTGCAGTGAACACGACGACTGGGATCGAGCTCAAATTCATCGATCCTTCACTCGATAAGACCACATCCCTTCTCGCAGAAGGGTACGAAGCTATATGCATCTTCGTGAACGATACTTGTGATGAAGACGTGCTTCAGGAGCTTCATAAGCGTGGCGTGGTGCGCCCGATTGCTTCCATTTCACTTCCTCTCCTTGCTAACCCTACCCAGAAATATATCGCCTTACGATGTGCAGGATATAACAACGTAGACCTGGCAGCGGCAGCGAAGCTCGATATCAAAGTTACACGCGTTCCTTCTTATGCGCCTGAAGCCGTTGCCGAGTTCGCAGTCGGGATGATAATGACCGTCGTCCGCAAATACCACAAGTCCTTCCTACGCGTCCGTGAAGGCAACTTCCTCCTTGATGGACTTATGGGTTTCAGTCTCGCTGGAAAGACCGTAGGGCTCATTGGCACCGGAAAGATTGGCTTAATTACGGGGCGTATTCTCGCCAAAGGATTCTGCTGCAACGTCATCGCACATGATCCGTATCCTTCACCCGAAGCCGCTGAAAATGGCATCAGATATGTCGACACTTTGGAAGAGCTGTTGCCACAATGTGACATTGTCAGTTTGCATTGTCCCTTGACACCCCAGACGAGGTACATAATCAATGATGATACCTTGGCACTGATGAAGCCGGGCGTGGTTCTCATTAATACGTCTCGTGGAGGCCTGATAGATAGTTATTCCCTGATTCGGTACGCGATGATATTACTGATTCAGACACCGTTTTCTTGACGAACATCCTCCAGTGCTCTCAAGTCCGGACACATCGGCGCAGTGGGCTTGGACGTATATGAGAAAGAAGCAGAATATTTCTTTGCTGACTCGAGTGCTAAGATAATTCACGACGACGTCTTTGCTAGGCTTCTATCCTTCTACAACGTATTCATGACGTGGGTGATAGTCTGTTTCGTTAGTATATCCACTAACTCGTTTGATTTTACAGTGGACATCAAGCATATTTAACTCAGGAAGCCATGAGAAGAATCGCAGATATCACCATTCAGAACCTGAAAGACTTGGAAGCCACTGGTTCTAGCCTCAATCTTATTACTGAATGACCGAATAACCACTCTACATATGTACCAGAACGGACGGTGTTGCCGGGTGACGCCTAGTAACGTCACATGATGGTCCTGGTCATCGGCGGGGCGCGAATGTATCGGTTTCCGTACGCGCTCCTGTACCCTCGTTCGACCCTAATCGATTTTTCCTTCTTTGTTCGTGATTGTTCGTGACGGTCTCCTGCCTTGTCTCAGGTAGCAATGCTCTTGTGGCCCAAATTGTGAATTTTGACCAACCGACAGCTGACCATGAACAGTGGCGACTGGCACCTTGTTTCGCGCGCATATTCCCTCGGTCCCTTTCCATCTTATCTCTATAAATGGACAAGAACAAGCAGATCAACTCGATCTGACTTGTGCAGAACAGCAAATTGGTGAAGGTCGTACACACGAGGATACACAAACATTACTCGACCTCCTCTAAGTTTGATCCGACCGTTTTCCCTATTTTATCTGCTTGCAACGGTAGAAGGACGAGTCACGCTGCCAATCCTGTGGGCCCTAGCCTTACTACTGGTATCACCAAAACTCGTCCGTGAACCCGCACCTTTATCAATGTTGCGGTTACATAAATGCAGGTCACAAGTTCGAACAGCGCATCTTGCAGATACCATGAAGGTCGCAGTCTTTGGCACAAGAAAAGTAGGAATTCGACGATGTTACACTCTGCATTGATGCCCAAATTGACAAATTATCCCATAGTATGACCTCGACTCCCTCAATGCTGCAGTGAACACGACGACTGGGATCGAGCTCAAATTCATCGATCCTTCACTCGATAAGACCACATCCCTTCTCGCAGAAGGGTACGAAGCTATATGCATCTTCGTGAACGATACTTGTGATGAAGACGTGCTTCAGGAGCTTCATAAGCGTGGCGTGGTGCGCCCGATTGCTTCCATTTCACTTCCTCTCCTTGCTAACCCTACCCAGAAATATATCGCCTTACGATGTGCAGGATATAACAACGTAGACCTGGCAGCGGCAGCGAAGCTCGATATCAAAGTTACACGCGTTCCTTCTTATGCGCCTGAAGCCGTTGCCGAGTTCGCAGTCGGGATGATAATGACCGTCGTCCGCAAATACCACAAGTCCTTCCTACGCGTCCGTGAAGGCAACTTCCTCCTTGATGGACTTATGGGTTTCAGTCTCGCTGGAAAGACCGTAGGGCTCATTGGCACCGGAAAGATTGGCTTAATTACGGGGCGTATTCTCGCCAAAGGATTCTGCTGCAACGTCATCGCATATGATCCATATCCTTCACCCGAAGCCGCTGAAAATGGCATCAAATATGTCGACACTTTGGAAGAGCTGTTGCCACAATGTGATATTGTCAGCTTGCATTGTCCATTGACACGGCAGACGAGATACATTATTAACGACTATACCTTGGCAATGATGAAGCCGGGTGTAATTCTCATTAACACGTGCCGCGGAGGTCTCATAGATAGTTGCTCCCTGATTCTGTACGCGATGATATCACTGATTCAGATTCCGTTGTCCTGACGAATTTACACCAGTGCTCTCAAGTCCGGACATATTGGCGCAGTGGGCCTGGACGTATATGAAAGAGAAGCGGAATATTTCTTTGCTGACTCAAGTGCTAAGATAATCCGCGACGACGTCTTTGCTAGACTTCTATCCTTCTACAACGTATTCATGACGTGGGTGATAGTCTGTTTCGTTAGTATATCCACTAACTCGTTTGATTTTACAGTGGACATCAAGCATATTTGACTCAGGAAGCTATGAGAAGAATCGCAGATATCATAATTCAGAACCTGAAAGACTTAGAAGCTACCGGCACTAGTCCCAATCTTGTTACCGAATGACCAGTTTATGTAGCCAACGCCAGACAGTTCCATATTTAGCCGCCAGATCGACGGGTCAAGCTTCAAGGTCTACGCCCTTATATCAAGCTATTAAAATATACCGTAAAGATGAAGTATATCGCAGGAAAAAATGATGCAGCAGGAAACTATCAATTTAAGAATCCAATTGAATGCCAATAAGAGACCCAAAGTTTTGCATCATCGTCCCCGATCCGCCCCAACTTTTCAGTGCTCATGAATTTACTGATCCGTTGAACTTTCTCCGTCGACAGACTTGGAAGTCCGCCGACTTCGCTCTGGATGACAGAGTCACTGGCGTCCGCGTTGGCATAGCCACGGAAGAATTCGAGTAGCTTGATTGCAGGCTGAAGGAACGTGCCCTCAAACCTCGTCATTTCTCTATGCAATTTAAGAAGACACGTACAATATCTGCCCAGGTTCCTGCGGTTGCGTTCGCAGCACGTTCCTCAAGGATCGAGAGCCACTGGCTGAACGAAACAAGCTTGAGGTCGTGACCCAGAATGTCGGCGATAGCTTTCTTGAGGCTCCTCATGATGACACTCTGTTGCACAGGTCGAGTGTGCACTAGGTTCAAAGCACGTGGGAGGGGCGTTGAATGCTCTCCCAGTGCAAGGTCAGCAATCGTAACCGAAATGGTATCTGCGCCGAGCCACGATGCAATCTGATGATGAACAATAAGTGTGTGATTGAGATTCAGTGAGTAGGAGAAAAATGCACCCCAGAAGCGTCAGGAATGACGCCCAGCGATACACTTGACTTGACAAGGATAGGCAACCATTCAGTCGTGGGCCACACCCCCTTCGGGCGTCCACCGCTTATCTGGCCGACTCTGATGGACAGGGCTTGCAAGCCACTCTTCAGGAGAATCTGATCAAATTGACTCGGAATTAGTATTCTAGTCATATAGACTCTGGACAAAGTCACCCTCTCAACAACGTGCTTTCCCTCGCCATAACCCCCTCCCAGGGCAACAGAAACATCTTCCATGACATCTTCTGGAACAGCACCCTTCGATTTGTCCCAGTTTTGAACAGCAGCGATTGACGAGATGAAGATGAAGCGAGAGTTCAAGGGATTCGAGCTCGATCTGACGAGATCAATGAGGTGGCGCGTGCCTTTGATGTTGGGTTCAAACGAGACCAGCGACAGGTTGAAATCAACTCTCCAGGCATTATGGATCACGACGTTGACGGTTTGACGGAGCTATTGATGTCTCAGGTCAGGCAAACACAATACAATTGCTCAATACTTTAAGAAGCTGCTTACCAGGCTATACAAATCCCGATCCAATCCCAAGTCAGGCTCTGCCGCATCGCCAGATATGAACACCAATTTTTCGCTCTTCAGCAACGCGACATCAAGCCCAACTTCCTCAAATTTCCCTAGATGTCGTTGCAAAAGAGTCTTCGTACCAGTCTTTGAAGGTCGGTTGTACGTGTACACCTTATCGACGCGAGAGTCGCCCAGTAACGTCGCGAGGATCTGCGAACCGAGATGGCCAGTCGAACCTGTGAGGAAAACAACCGCAGGCGATACTGCCCTAGACTGCGAGTTGCTTGGTAAAAGAACCTCAAATCCAGAAGAGTACTTGGCAATTGTCGCTTCCATGGCAGCTGAGCCCCGCGAAATCATATCGTCCTGAACAACCCCTGAAGAAGTAAGCAATGAGAAGATAAACGCGGCGAGGTCTTTGATGATGGGGTAGGAATAGACAAGGTTCGGAGATAGGTTTTTTGCTACTTCCTGGTGTTTGGAGTCCCCCGACAAGCGCAAGGCATTGGCAATGCGCAGTCGCAAAGAAGTCGCGTACAAACTACGAATAGACGATTTGTAAAATGTCGTCGAGTACAGCACTAGAACAACGCCTACCTGTCAAATCCCTGTTCAAATAGATCTGTGACAGGACTGATGGAACCATCTGAAACAAGATCGGAGGCTTGCTCGAGTAGCCATGTTTCGATGTTTACCATGGACCAAGAAACGGGAGAGGAGGATTCTACGAGAACTGCTTCCACATTCTCGTATCTAGAACCAGAATCTGTTGGCTCTTGAAACTTCCCTATCAAACCGGTACCTACATTGCGTTGATCTCTTTCTCGTAGTTTTTCAGAGCGGCCTTCCGCATGACTGAACCTTTCGCGGTCCGAGGTAGTGGCTTCCCTTTCGAAGTAAACAAGATCATTTCCTTGAAGATCCTGCCATGAGCAGGAGCAATGTTGTTGGCTTCTTCTATAGTTGACCTATATATATTCGGCTTATAAGTGCTCAATGAAGGAAAGAAGGAAAGAAGCTTACCAGAGTTTGTTTCGCAGGGACGCTAGTTGGACATGATCCTTTACGTCAATTTCAGTCTCGATTTTTGGCTCAATTAAGATCCCAGTCTGGTCTCGCTCGCGACCAAAGATGATCGCTCCTTGTACGCTAAGAAAAATTTGAATATGTACGTTCATTCCTCTCGGACGAAGTGACGAATTACTTACAGCGGGTTGCTTACAACAATAGCTTCCATCGGACCAGGAACGGTTTTCTCTCCTGACGAGTGAACGACTACGTCGTCAATACGACCAACACTGAAAGAGTCATTCACTGGTAATAATTTGTCAAGAAGAGACCTACATCCTCCAAAGGCCTTTCTTAGTTGGGTGGGGTCTCCACAGATCCGATGTCGCATATCCGGGAACATCAGGAAGATTGTTTAGCATAGTCTCGTGTTTTTTGTGCGACTACGAAGTGAGGATATAAGAAACAGACATGAGCAATCAGGCCCATCGCGCACCAGAAATTGATTTTCAAAAGATCCATCTCCTTGAGGCACCCAACGTATGTTCATGTGGTCATGAA
>JAGGAW010034625.1:0-10505 GCA_017657375.1 Termitomyces sp. T27
CGATTTCTGGGTATTTTCGCTCCATTCGACTTGTACATTCTCTTATTATACTAGACAGGACTAACTGACAAAGAATTACTGAAAAAAACATGGCAATTGTGGATATATCAGAGGGTGCCGACTGGGGGGGCCTGCCGACTGCGCAGGAGGGCATAGTAGTACCGTCCACAGCCCAAATGAAGACGAACCGAAGGACTCGCTCCTCATCAATTCCCTGGGCATGAACAAGCCTCGTGCACACCACATGTTCACTACTGGGTTACTCATTATTGAGACGTTTCATCTTGTAATCAGTCATGAGAAAGGCATTTGTGGATGGGCAAACTCATGCTTGTATGAAGAGTTTACCCATAAAGGACAAGAGTTTGAAGTTTGATATGATCTGGTCCTAGACCATCCACCAAAACTTGACCTTAATCACTTGGGCTAGACCTGCTATTGGAATTGATTTAATGATCCTTACAACTTCTGATTTACAATAAACTCTAAGTTCATGGACGCTTCGAGATGTCATTGCTCATTGATTACTTGCTAAATAACAAAAGTTGCAATTCAACTATCTTCAAGTTCCATTATTTGACAACATTGAATGATGTTGTTCCTGAAGAGAGGTCAGTCTGAACCTTGAAGACCTTCACACCTGATGTGGTGCAGGGACTAGGGTGGCCATTATTCATGGTGAGCAACGAGCATGATCAATTGGAGATATGAAGTAGTACCTTGTGGTATGTTATTTACTCTTGTATCCATTACTTGAAGGCTCTTAGTATGGAAGGTCAAGGAATTGGCAAAAGGACACCAAAAGCTCGAGCCAAAGTATGTATGGGAAAAGGTGGATTCGACGTAGGCAACTCGTAAATACTAGGATATTATGTAAAAGAAACACTGCAAAAGGGTAGACCGTGAAACTCATCCATATCTATACTTGAGGAAGAAACAAGCGAGTCTGTGGGCCAACGCCACACATGAAGCAATTTCCATGAGTGCGCAACTCTTCTACACAGGTGACAAACAATGGTACCAATAGAATTCAAACTTTGTGTGTGCCGCGTTGTCTAGCCAAGAGCGTTCTTGTGATGAGGAAGAAGGCACTGCCACAACACACCATAATCTGAACATGAAATGAGCTCGTTTGACCCAAAACTCAGGCCAAACCAAGGACTCACCCCTGAGAATGTGGTTGGTTTAATCCAATTGAAGTGATTCGTCAGTAGGGCTCCCTGTATCGGAGCAGACCCAAGGCAGCCAATACTTCCAATACCCAGCGCAAGGCCTGTACGTGCACTGAGAGTTGCTCAGTGGACATTGGAATTTCTCTACAAAAATTTCGCACCCTGATTCCCTCGGGTTGCGAGCCAGTGAAGCAAAACCTGCGATGGATAACGAGAGTCCTGAATACTACATTTCAACAACCTTGATTCTACTTTAGTTTGAAAACTCACCAGCCCCAGAGAAGAGGCCAAAGAGAACACTAACAGCAATGAGGCTGGATTTAGTGTGACTATCTATTGTTGTCAGTAGACTTGGAAATTTACAAGAACCAAAGCATACACTCCGAGCACAGCCCAAATCAGTGCCCCGGTGAAAAGGCCACATGGAACCTGTAGATTCCAAGGGCCCAAATGATCCGCCAAGTAGTTCCCAATAATGCGACCAAATACACTGGCACCGTTGATAATTGCAAGCTTAAGGGGAAAATCTGTTAGTCTGCTGCTCTGTATTCTTGGTAAGAAAAAACTTGGTCCATACAGAATAGAAGGCGATGATTTGTCCGACTCCATGCTGAACAGCATATAGCTGGAGATAAACCACTACACGAAAGATAAAATTGGGCTTAATCAATTTTGGGGAAGTTTACACACCTAGGAAGTAGACACCGAAGAAGGAAAAGAAACAACTGTGATGATTTCCAGTCAGTCAAATGAATTGACAATCGTTATTTTCCGTACCCGAAAACGCTCATCATATATGGTACATCTGTCAGGAAACTCAAAACATCTAGTGACGGTGCCTTAGCCCGGAGACCATAAATGGCGGAATTGTTTTTCATAAGACCATTAGCAAGGACAAGGCATCCCAAGACGAGGTAAGCCGTTGCGCGTACAGCCTGTCCAAATCCAATCTTGGGAATCAAGTTGCTGGAGACAAATCAATTTAATCATATGGCGAACGAAACAGAGACAAAGGCAACCCACTTCAACACTAAGCAATAAAGTTACAATCAATAATTCATTAGGCAGCTTCAATGCTGCTAACTCAACTGATGGGGAAGATAACAGCACCTATAGAACCCCCGCTGAGAGCAATCCCAGAGGCGAGTGCCCTGCGCCGCTCAAAGTGTATCACTAAGATACTGACCGAAGGCACGAAAGTGAGTCCGAGTCCAATACCCATTCCTACGCCTTGCGCAAGGAACACCTACAACAGATAGAGATTTAATCTGAGTAGCACACGTATCACATTATAGCAGACACACCTGGTAATATTTCTGTGGCTGGACCAACGAAAGCATAAAGAGCCTAACAGTAATGCTCATGAGTATTAGTACTAAACGAGTTGTCATGTCCTTACGAAAAGATAAAGATGACAGAGCCAGTGATGACCAGGAAACGAAAATAGCCTTTGTCAAAAAGTTTGCCGGAGACGAGCCCCAAAGCAAAAGGCATAGTTAATTGTAGGCTGCCAATCCACCTGATGTGTCGACATCGGTTGAACGTTATCTTGCTTGATCGCAGCTTTTCCACTTACCCGATCTTGCTTGGTGAATTGTTGGACAAGAATATCCGTGTATAGAAGTCTGAGTACAGGGAATGAACTACTTGTGTGGCACATGTACAATTCAGCACAAGAAACATACCTTGGTAGACTCCAAACGAGTAGAGATAGCTACGAGTATATGCCAATGTCAACATTGGATGTTCGAAATTTAATAGCATTCAATGAACAAACCCCAATGTGGCCATCATCATGAACCAGCTGAAACAAGGAATAGGAAAACAAGAATCAGCTTTATTCTATGAGGTCTAACGAGGACGTACGAGCCAGCCACGGTACTCCATGCTTTCACACCGCCGTCTGAAATTTCTGGCTCAATCGCGTCTACTTGGCTGAAGGTGCTATCTCCTGGTTTCGATGAGTCCTTTTGATTCAAGATCTGCATCGAGAGAACTGTTCGGGAGTCGAGATAAGTTGTGTACCTCAGCCAAGCCTCAGCTCAAATTTATACAGTGAGCTTGCGAGTACGGGTCCGATTACGGAAGAACAACCTAGAGTAGCAACCTAAACGCATACAGGAATTTATCAAAGTAGAGTACTCTAGTCCTCATGAAAACGAGGAAGTCCGAACCAGTGACATAACTTTTAGCTAGTTTGACGCCGATCGACCGATATTTTCGCGATATGCCTACAGTCATTACTGTACTATTACGACAGAGTGTTCGCAGCTTGTGACGGGTGACGCAAGGTGTTCACTGCAGAAAGTGTTCACACCTACCAAATAAGGGAATTTTCAGGGCGGAGTGCCCGGCCCGGTGACCTTCGGAGGCATTTTTTTGGAGGCCGTGACGCGTGATGGGTACCAAAAGTTGTTCGGTTCGCGGCCCCCTGTGACACGTGACGCGAACACTCGGTCGTAATAGTACAGTATCTGACGTGGAAAGTCTTTGCAATTTTGCCAGTAAGTATGTGTCAAAATACTTACAGCTCACAGAAAGTCCACTGACAAGAAGACTATTCCCAATGTCATTCCATCTTATCGATTGAAAGAAAGGTCAAGAAAAAGCGGAAAATCTGAGTTTATTACATAACCATGTCATTTGTCACTAATGGCAATTCTTACCGTGCCGACCACACGAAACTTCACTTTCCTAGGGAGGCATAGATGACTTTACGAAAGTTTTCGGAGAAGAAGAATGAGCCATGTTTCTGTCGGGGATTGACGCGTGAATCTAACTGATTCCGTCTACAGCCCAAATGAAGACGAACCAAGGTTCTCACCCCTGAGCATGAACAGGCCCCGCGCAGTACAATCCCTTTGTCCGAATAGTACACCACATGCTCGTTACTGGGCTACTCATGGAGGAACAATCTGTCTAACTATAAGCCACGAGAAAGGCATTTGTATGTGAGCAGATTCACGCTTTTTTGAAGAGCTTGCCCATATATAGATTCTTGAAAGGATTTTTGGAAGATCCAGGGGCCCGGGGGGCCCAAGGTTCAATCTAGATGAAGACAATAGTTTGAAGCTCCATATGATCTGATCCTATGTCTATGAATTCTAGTACATGATGTGCCGCAGCGCGACGAGGTGCACTGGCTTCAAACCAGTGATGCACTGGTAGTCAACTCGTATCTATGACCACTCATCGCCTTAATTTCTACAATGGATACGCCAATACTGATCTTGACGTGCAAAGATTCCAAAAATATTCCACTGAAGAAGAACGCTCTGCAGGAGACCGTGACAGTGATCTCGTCAATAACTTCTCCCAGTAAGTACTTGGGCTCAGGCATGTTTGCCGTCATCTGTCGCGTCCTTGACCCTTTTTTGTCGTCGAAATGAATATACGACTGCAGTCTTCATCAGTGGTAAAACAATTCTTCTCTATCTGATCAAATCAGACAAGGTTGTTCTGACTATACCCCCTACTGGCCTCAATCTTGAGATGATGGTTGCTCCCATGACTCAAGAGAAGTCTTTCAAGCTTACTGGTAGGAAGTGGTTGCCAACCACTAGAAACGATAGTTATCGGGCCAAGTATCAAATTTATGTCACCCTATTACACCAAATCTGATGCACTTATTTGGATCGATAACCCATCTGGAGCACCAATAGCCTGGGACTCGGAAAGGCTCTCAAAACGAAAAATATCTGTTGCCCAGCGTGCGTGAAGGCATAGAAAAAGACTCTACAATCCTTTCATATGCACCTCATTCACGTAACTTAAGTGCTATTAATAAAGCCCGAACTACGCTCTTCGCGTATATTTCCATCTTCCTTGACTCGCGGTGTGGAAAAGACGGCCAGGGGTTCCAGAAGCATTTGAATGACCTTTGAGAACTCTGCAGGAAGACCCACGCCACCTGTACAGCTAACTATGTCTGTCTGACCAGGGAGAGGCATCTCATCTTGCGGAGAAGACTGTATTATGGGTGGCCGGGCTCACCCAGAGACTGGAGATCAGTCCCATCAAACTACTTATCTCGGAGTTTTGTTCCTTGTTCCTTCCCACGTGGGACCGCGAATCACCTTCCTCTCCATCGCAGCAAACAACCTGAATCAAGAAGTATGTCATAGTGACGTGGAACGTGCGGCCACGCGCTCGAGGGCTTTCGGTGATATATCTCATTCCTTCATCAAGTCCTATCTTTTCCTGGCAACAAATGAACCATGTAACAGGCTGGAGGGTGCATTCGATCACCTTTCTGGTGCCCGAATGCGTTCAAACGATCTTGAGACGATCGAATCGAAACTCTCGGGCAATATCAATTGAATGGTATCTCCGGACCAGTTGTATGTTGTTCCTCGCTTTGAACCCATGTGGCGGAGGGAACCTGACAGATTACTAATTCGAAGGTGATGATAAGTCCAGCTGCGAAGAGAAGAGGCCACTGCCGAGTCTCGTTGTGCGCGATGCCATCTCCTAATGATAACGAATTCATGGATCATATTCTATAAGCTCAGATAGAATCCATCAATAATCATAGTGAGATTCCCAACGTACAGAGATGGCTGCTAACCAACACATCTACTGTACCAAGATGTATAGAGACAACCATCATGGCCATGATTGGCCACTTGCGTTGCAAGATGAGCCTGTGATCAGGGCTCAGAGAGACCTGGTCTGGTTGCCAGTGAGAAACCATGACAGATGGGAAGTACCTTAGATCATGACAAAATGCATCAAGTTTTGTGTATGCTATCGTTGTTTTAACTCGAGCAAGATTTGACTTCGGCCCAAATGAGGTGCAAATTTACCTTCAGATTGTGGCCATGGTGGCTGTCGTGCTGAACCAAGCTCCTCAATAGATTCCAATATGATAATCAGTATACCTGATCATGAGGTCAGTGAAATAGCTATCTTGCTTGGACGTAAAGTGTTTCCTGACATAATTTTGCATTATGGGTTCCATTTCCTCACATCACCGTGCTCCGCAAAATATCCATCTTTAACAAGTTTTTCCGCGCGCTCCCAAACACTAGGCGTCGATCCTCGGTTGGAACCTTGCCAGTTCTCAATTGTCGGTGAATACTCCACAAGAACCATCCTCCGATCATCAATCTCCTGAATCCGCTGCGCAATCACAGGCGCAGCTTTGAAATGGGGCGGGACAACCACGACAAAGTACCTGAGGTTCGCAGCCAACTTTAGAATGGGCTGCGTGCTACCCCAGTTTTGCGAGCAAGTCGCGAAGTGGGTCAGAGAACGAAATTGGGCTGCTGTGCTGGGACACCCAGAGTTGATGGCGGTTTTGGCGTGCTGTGCGGCCTCGCGCATCTGAAACCAGCTATACGGCCCGTCGAGAATCATCAAGTGTGTTAAGGTCGAAAGGAGAGTAGGTGGGAGGCTGAGTTCGGCGGGATGTGTGGACCTGAGTAAAAGCCGGCGGACAGAGTGCGAGCGGACGAATGGGAGGAATACTGTGGGATTTCGTGCGTTCGCCCAGACTGCAAAGTTCACTACGCTTTGAGAACATACTGCGAGAATGGCCCTGGATTGTTGGAGGGTTACAGAATCACCAAACGCCAGACTTTTGACGATCGGGCCAAAGAAGCCTTGCGGCTTGGCGGCTATAGTTTTGAAAAAGGCTTCTGCGTGCTGTTGACTACGAATTATAATACATTCGTATAGGATCGGCTCGATCCTGGACCAAGAAAAAAAAGTATATTAGTCACGGTAAAGGTTGCCGGCCCGCTTGACATAACATACATACCAGGTCCGCACATTCCGAGAAACAAGGACGAGTTGGCGTGCGACGTTGCTGTCCTCTCTGGCGGCGGTTTCAAAGATCAAGCGCTGTAGTTCGTCGGGCACACAGCCTTGTATGGTACCGTCGATAACGGGCATCCCTCGTAGAATGATGGAGAAATTGCCTTGGACTTCTCCGTCCACACTTATCCGATATGGCAAAGCTACTCCTAGCTACTCTCGGTCAGGAGCTATGGCAAAATGACACACGTGGGTATCTGTATCTATTGCCAAATTGATTATGTTGTAATTGAGGATCACCGTTCACTATATCTGATATTTTTAAAGAAAGCTTACTATTAGAGGACCTGTTTTTGATGCATTGGGGCTTGCCAATTAGGAACAATGTTCGACATTGGTTTTTTGTCTTCACGGAACTCATGATTAAGAGAAAATGACAGGGGGAAGGACAAGATAGAGCATCCTTGGCAAGCTTTGAAGCTTGGCAACGAGCAATTGTTTTCTGTCAAAGTCGCATCAAACACATAAAATTAAGATCTAATCTGATTGATCTTGAATAAGTTGGCGGCTGTGCGTCGGACAAACCTCCGATGACTCGGAACTGGCGTGTATTCAATGTTTTTCACTTAGAAACAGTGTTATCGACAGAAAACCTGGCAAACCTCATAACGGGCTTATCTATCTACCCGGTACGCCTGTGTTCTGCCGAGGTCTTTCAGCTGCTATGATGACATTATCAGCCCTAATCACATTGTCAGCTTGCCGGACTCGGCAGAGGGTGTTGGCTGCGCTTGCGCTGCGCATTGGCTAAGAAAAGACTCTTTCCACCACATGACGGTTGAAAAAGCAGACGAGAGCCTGTAATTGCCACACAGTTGGGATGACCGTGGTTGTGATGACAATTGACTACTTACTTGAAAGCTGAGTGTGGTAATTGCTTCCGTGATCTCTTGGCCCCATTTGGCCCCATTGTGTTGCGAACAGCCAGGTACAGCCTTAAGTTTGGCCTCAAGTACTTGATCAGCGTTTCGCAACACCTGCTTGGCTCCCACCTTATTAACGTTTTTTTCCATCCTTCTCTCCACTCACAACCGGTCGACGGCTCCCCTCTAGCATGGCCCCGACCATCCTTCCAATTTCCCTTTCTCTATTGACATTCTTCCTTCTTCCTTCGTTGTCAGCGGCCGATCCGCTACATATTTCTCTTTCTCGTCGTGCTGGACCTCGTCGTGACATTTCTTATTATGCTAAAGCGGCGGAGCATTTACGTGCAAAGTATGGCAAGACAAAATCATCCAAGAGCCGACGGGCGGTTACTGGTTTCAGTATGACGAACCAAGTGCGTATTGTGCAAGTAGGCTTTGCTAAACGTTTTTACTCATGTAGTTCTCGTAATCAGGATCAGGATGCAAGCTACTTTGCCTCAATCAACATTGGCACACCGTGAGTAGTCGTCGAATTATCTCTTTCGCTGCCTTCCTCTTGGCTGGACGCGAACTCCGGCGTTCAGCACTGTTCGTTGCGACGTCCCAGCTCCTGGTACCCATCTTCATGGATGGTTGGCATCGATATATGTTTCAGGAGAATCTTTCCCCTTTTGGCGCTGTTGCTACTGTAAACATGCTCAAACAACGTTTTCCTCATTGACAGACCGCAAACGTTCAATGTAATCCTGGACACAGGATCCTCGGACCTGTGGGTGGCGGACTCGAGCTGTTCCTCCTGTAGTAGGGCTACCACGGTATTTGACGACTCGAAATCGACCTCTCTTGAACTCTCATCTCAACGCACCGATATTCAATATGGTTCTGGGGAAGTTGCGGGACAGATCGCTACAGACACAGTCAGCATGGGTTCATTCACAGTCACTAAGCAGACATTCCGTAAGTGAAATTCTGCCTCCAAGTCGAATACAGGACATGATGAACTGAATGGTGGAGCAGTTGCCGTCAATCGTCTGACAGACGGGTTACTCAATGGCCCTGTATCAGGACTCATGGGCCTTGCGTTCGACGCACTTGCATCAACGCAGTCAACACCATTCTGGGAAGCTCTGACCAACAACAAGCAACTGGATAATCCGGAGTTTTCCTTCCAAATGACGCGCGTAAGGGATCCCAATGATTCCAATGATCTAAGTGCAAGCGACGATGCGCCTGGAGGGATATTTACTCTGGGCGGTACCAACTCTACCCTGTTCACGGGTGACATCGAGTTCCTGAATATGCCTGTCAGTACCCCTAGTTTCTGGTTGCTACAACTGAGTGGTGCGTGGTAATCTCTGTATGCTGAGATACGTTCTCATCTTGGTATCTGATGTTCTTCAGCTATAACTGTGCAAGGCAAGCAAGTATCCATCGCCACTGGTAATTCGGCCTTGGCGGCGATTGACACTGGCACCACGCTGATCGGGGGACCAACTAACGACGTTGCAGCCATCTGGGCTGCCGTTCCCGGCTCCCAACCCATTCCCTCGATGTCCGGGTTCTTTTCATTCCGTGAGCCTTATCCATGCTATCAGCTGGTGACCCTTGACTCACTGTATCCTCAGCCTGTGATACCAATGTCTCCGTTACCCTATCTTTTGGTGGAAAGGCATGGCCTATCAATGCTCAAGACATGAACCTTGGCCAAATCGGCCGTGGAAGCAATCAATGTGCTGGTGGGATTTTTGATCTCGGCGAGGGAACCAATATTGCCAGTGGGGGTGGAAACCCCGACTGGGTCGTTGGTGATACTTTCCTTGTGCGTCATCTTTCTCTACTCGGGTATTGCATAACTTAAGTGCGATCTCTTTTTAGAAAAACGTGTACTCAGTCTTTAGATCAACCCCGCCCTCAATTGGCTTCGCTCAATTATCTTCTGCGGCGGGAGGCTCAGGTGCGACAACAGCATCTTCAGCCGGCCCTGTACTCACGACTAGTTCTTCATCTGTCTTCGTTACTTCTTCACCTACTTTCGTTACTTCACTTACCTTCATGACATCTCCGATCCCAACTGCTTCGTTGCCTAACTTATTGTCTACCTCCTCCCATGCTCCTGTCATTTCCCCGGCACCAGGCGCTCCCAACGGAAGTACATCTGTGACGGCATCTCAGAGTAGTACGTGCTTGTTTCCTGCCTTCGCAGTTGGATGTGTCTCAGAACTGATCATTTTTAGATGGAAGCCCCTCGACCAGGAACATTTCGCTTCTGTCTTTAGCAGCAGGTGTTCTGATTACATGCCTGCTATGATCATTGGTCTACATAACAAGTATATATAAATATTCATGATCTTCAATTACAGAGGACAGCAACTTTGGATAGTAGACTCATACATCTTCCTCACCGGAAGTTTACTTAACAATGTATTCAAGTTTTGACTAATCCGACGTGATACTCTAAGGCCTAGGAGGTGTATATATCCCAAGACTTGATAATTCGAAGAAGGTACATCTACGCGGGCATCCTCAGGACGAAGGTGTATGCATGAACTCCCGCGGCGTAAGCCACATATCTCGGGACATCGCGTGCCAGATCGGATTCGATATTTAACGTTTAGGCCTCTTGCCATCATCATCCCATCTTTCGCAATCA
>JAGGAW010034626.1:0-10478 GCA_017657375.1 Termitomyces sp. T27
ATGTTGTTGTCATCATCATAAAGTCAGTCAACACCTTATATGCTGAAATCTGTATGCAAGAGAGAAGAAAGACTTACCTTTGCTGATGGTGGTAGTGGTTTAGAAACAAGAAGTTTGGAGTGATCTGTGAAGCTTGAATATATGTAGTTAAAATATAGTGAGAGGGGAAAAATAAGAAATATATACTTTTTCATAGCAGTTTGAATGAAATGGGTCAACAAGCACCCAAGTAGCTAAAGTAGACCTGGTCAGCACCAAAAAAAGAATTAACAAGCTTGATTCAAGCTCTATTAAGCACAGAGATTGTTGATGATGAGACATACAGCATCCTTTTATCAATGATTATTGAATAAAGGCAGACATTAGTGTTGTCAGCCACATTTTATCTTGCTGCACATCAGGTATCCACTCAAGACCTCTGAAATAAATTCAAAGAGGTGATCAAACCACCTGCACTAGTGTTTTTTCATTTCAATTGTTGTTGATTCATTTTACCTATTTTTAAAAGTAAATTGAGGTTAGATATCCTTGAACACTCACTCTAATTTTAATGCCATGCTTGAAGAAAAGCCATTTAAAGGCTCTTTCTCAATCTTTAAAACTGGCATTCCTATAAGTAACTGCTGAAAAGATGAGCAACAGATTGAGAGTCTTGAAGACTTCTTCTTTGCCTTCACAATGTTTCTCATCATTGAGCTTGACATAGAAATAGCATGTAAAGCCTCACAAGTTTGACAATTTGCTAAGAACATTTCTTAGAAACTGAAATCAGATGAATGAGATGTGTTTGTTAATGGTCTGTAGAGGCTCAGTATCATTATTGATATCAAGATTCTCCATATCTGAACCATTGTCTATGACTCAGAAAGGGAGTTTCCTTTTGCTAATTCTGCCAAGACTATCAAAGAAATGGGGTAATGGTTTGCCATTCTCCAAGAAATATTGAGGTGATGAATGCTTGTTCATAGTCATCTATTTGCCACAAAAGAGCTCTTCATTAGCCATGATTGGCTTGAAAATCTTTCCTTTGAATTCTTTAATGGTCTTTCCTAAGAAATAACAGAATATGCTATACACTAAAAGTAGTCCACCATATCAAAATTGTGGGACCTTAGAGAATACAATACATTGAAAGAAGATAACTCCATTCATGATAATAGAAGAACTGTGTGCATGCTGCAGAGTGTCACTCTCTTCCTCCTCTTCCTCCTCCTCAGCAGTTAGTGCTAAGCTCTTCTCCTCCTTTCTTTCAACCATGTAGTCCTCAGTATTATCTAGCTGATGACCTGTAAGAGGAAAATGAGATTGTCAATACATGAGAAGTAATGCATTGTTCTTGTTAGGGTTATATTTATAATCCTCATACTCTGCTGAAGTGTAGTATCTATAAGTCATTGAGCAGCAAGAATATCCTCTAGCCAAATATGCAACTTGTTTAGAAGCCAAACACATGCTACCATTAGGCTGAATGCCTTGAAAGTGACACAAAGTTATGAAGGACTGCCTGCCTAAAACACAAGAACCTGGCTAATAGCTAGCAAATATACAATACAAAATCCTTTAAATGTAAGTATCAGTGATGTGACAATAGCTATTTGAGAAGGAATGCACTATCACACCTCTGGATCAAAGGAATAGAGGCATCATCAAAGATAGTCTGTATCAAACTAAGTAAGAACCTCTTTAGCCTGCACTAAAGGCACATGAAGTTCAATTTATTCTTTGGAAAAGTTATTAGAGATGGCTCCTTCATAGATGGTGTGGATATCATTAATTGTCGAAACAGAATGCTTGAAATTTAGCACTTTAGCACATGTCAAAAACTTTGCAAAGTGACTGTGTTTGGAATTGTACAAAATAGCTTTGTCTGTTGCATAGACCTGCATGTATTTAATGTTGAATGAACTTTTTGCTTATAAATCTGGAACAACACAAAATTCACTGATTGTGAAGAGGTGGATGGAGTAGTCTTTGCTGTATTTTGAAGACCCTAGAAATGTAATATGTGTGGTGTAGTGGCTCTTAATCTCTAAAGCTTGGCATACAAGTTCATGATAGCTAGTGATGATCCACTGAAGGTAAGACCCATTAAGACTGCTGATTTTGATGCTAACATTGATGTACCAAGAGCCTTCACTCATGATCTTCAATAAAAAATGATACTCTACTATCAGCTTCTCGAAAGATCTGGTAAGGCTATCATCCTCAATTAAATAAAAGATCAACTGCTTGATGCTATGAATGGTATGTAAGATAAAGAAACTCTTGCACTAGTGGATATTTAATTTGTCTTTGTTGATGATGTTCTTGTTGAGCACCATGTAAATGTAATCCATAAAATCTTTGATGCCCTTCCTAAGAATAATCTGAGTTTTAATTAAAGATTCGCTTTTGATTTTACACACTCAAATCTCCTCAATTTCAACAGTTGCAGGCAATTTGCTAATATAACTCCACCCTAACAAAACATCAAAGCTTGGCATACAAGTTCATGATAGCTAGTGATGATCCACTGAAGGTAAGACCCATTAAGACTGCTGATTTTGATGCTAACATTGATGTACCAAGAGCCTTCACTCATGATCTTCAATAAAAAATGATACTCTACTATCAGCTTCTCGAAAGATCTGGTAAGGCTATCATCCTCAATTAAATAAAAGATCAACTGCTTGATGCTATGAATGGTATGTAAGATAAAGAAACTCTTGCACTAGTGGATATTTAATTTGTCTTTGTTGATGATGTTCTTGTTGAGCACCATGTAAATGTAATCCATAAAATCTTTGATGCCCTTTCTAAGAATAATCTGGGTTTCAATTAAAGATTCGCTTTTGATTTTACACACTCAAATCTCCTCAGTTTCAACAGTTGCAGGCAATTTGCTAATATAACTCCACCCTAACAAAACATCCAAGGCAGGCCAAAAACTTTTCTCATACTACATGGTGTATTTATTGAGTGTAAGCTAATAAGATGCCTTTCTCTTTGCACATTTCAAATTCTAGAGCTCTATGAAAAAGACATTTACTTGACTGCAATGACTGAAAAAACCTAGCTTGAAGTTAGAGATCTTGTAAAATTCAACTTTATATGAATCCTGGATATGTATTGAATAAAGATGCAACTGATAATATGACAATAACATACTTCTTCATGGAATATCTCATAAGTCAAATGAATACCTGTTTTGAGTGTAAAATGAAGATGCAGAATTGAATAGACTTAGAGGTTGCAATTGACTAAGATGTTTACTGTAATATCCAAGACAGAATTGTAGTTACAAAAAATTGAAAAGTCCTTCTCCTGCATATTAATGATATTTTATAGCAGGTCTATGAAAGCTTAAAGCTTCTCTCTGTTCTCCTCGAACTCATCAGTCAAGACAAAGTTATAGAAGCTGAAGTCTCAAACAGGAGTATAGAGGTCACTAGCATGTTTAATGAACTGAGAAAGGCTAAAGGAACACAGGGGAGGAGAGGGGTGATGATTGTATATATCTTTGAAGGACATTAATACAAGATAGAGACAAAAAAAAGTTTCAAACATGAAATCAACAAGATTAACTTAACAAGGATAAAAATTATGTATTGCATGTAACTAAAACAAGAAAAAATAGACCAAAGATTACTTTAAACATAGGACTAGAGGAACTAGTTATAAAGTGAATGACATCTGGCTAGATAAATCAAATGCAGTCAAGTGGGTGGCTAGGTACAATAGCCATAACACCATTAATGAAGGAGCAACTTGGACAAAGGTACAAGTCAAGCCAAGCATACTACTAATTTATTCTAAAGAAAAGAATCTGAACAAGCTAAGGTACATCATCAGTCAGACCAGGTCAGAATATTTGTTCAGGAAGCAGAGAAGTTCAAGTTGTTAAACAACTATTCTTTGAGCAACACTTAATAAAGCACACAGGGCTCAATAAAAATACAACATCTGACAAGGCACACTATAGTTCTATGCAACAGACATGTTCAGACAATATAATAACTTCAATTCACAGTTAAAACCAAACTATCTGTCAACAAAGAAAAAAACTAAATGAGCCACAGTATACTAGTCCATTCAGATTGAGATTTCTCATTCTGAAGAGTTAATCATTGCTGAGATACTTTTTGACATGTATTCAGGACAAATCAGTAAGTCACAGCCTATTAATAAGAGGAAGATAAACTGTCAAATCATATTTCAAGACTTATCCTCCAAATCTAGCTTACTGCCTATGACAATGCAGCATATAGTGGTGCTGCATCTAATCTGCAACCACACAGCATGTAACAGTGCTGCAAATAGCCCATTAACCACATAGCATATAACAGTGCTGCAGTGGATAAACTCAGAGCAGATATTGAGGATGTGAGCAAAGAAGACTTAATTTAACTTTATTTTAAATAGATTGCACATGTGAGCAAATATTTGTCATAGTCATCACTCTGGCTTGGACAGATCTTAGAGTTCAGACCATGCACAGCCATTGAATACATGTGATCAATTTCAAGTTCCCACTTTCAAGTTGTTGAGGACATCTACTAACTTGTGCAGCATAGCAAAGCTGCCTCAATCTTACTATCATCAGTTTGCAGCACAGTGGTGCTACCTTGATCTTATCATTATCAATGTGTAGCATGGTGGTGTCATCTTGATCATATCATTTCTCAATATATTTCATGCAGCATGTTGGTGCCACTTCAATCTTGGCATTTCTCAATGTATTTCATGCAGGACATTGGTGCCACTTTTTTAATATTATCAGTGTGCAGCATGGTGTGGCTGCCTATATATCTTACTTAGAGCTAGTGTGCAGCATGGTAGTGCTACTTTGATCTTGTTATATTTCAATGTATTTTCTGAGAATAACACAATTCAGTTCACTATCAAGACTCAAAAGCTCTCCATTCCAATGCAACACCTTAGTCATGCTATCTGGACCAAATTTGTTAACAAAAGCATGAATGACTGAAGTATTTATAATGCTATTGTCAAGGAATTAAGTGCCATGATTGCCATCCTATCGCCATTTTAAAGCATGAAAACACTCTTAACTCCCACATTTTCATAAAAATATTTAGCCAATTTTCCCTCATCATATCCCTACCATTGTCAACTCTTTTGCATGATCTCTCTTCAACAACAGTGTGTTTATTCCTAGCATGGAGTTGCTTACCACTATTATATATGCAGCACTAATTGCCTTTGCTCAGCCTATATGAGATAGTATCTATTGCAAGGTGCAAAGTCTGAAGACTTGTTATGCAGCAAATCAAGAGAAGGCAATGACTGCTTTCAAAGGTGAGTTTCCATTTTACCACTCCCAAGTTCATAATTCATTATCTTATATAGAGCTTGAAAACAGGAAGTCTACAAAAGCTAGTATAACCAGGGCAATTCATGTCCTTGCCACTTAGAAAGATTCTGAGGCAATCTTTGATACTCAGAACAGTCTCAAGAAGGCCAATGAGATGCATGCTTAGCTTCAGAAGGTTATGAAAGGCTTATGTGTGCATGTAAAAAAGTGTATTCTGATGAAAGGTGCTCAAAGTTCCCTTGCCAGCTTATCTCTTTTATTGAATCCATCTTTTAGGCCTTTAGCAGATTTCAGTTGATCCTTCAAAGAGACTAGCCACAGCAGCCAACGTCACTGACATTCTCAATATCTATTCAGGTTATTTTAAGCTCAATATAGATGATGATGAACCTATATCAAATGCTGCTCCTTTATAGAAGAAACTCAATGAAGGATTTTCTAATAGAGAAGACTTTGATGTAAAGTTCAAGATGCTGATGCCTCTTGGGACTCTGGCTTATAATCTTGGCTTGTACAAAGCATCCTCCTCCTCTCCACTTTCTATAACAAATGGCATCACTTGCACATTAATGCTTAGAATCATTGTGATGTATTGCATGATTAAATCCAGCTATTGCTTTTGAAGCTTCATTGGCACTAACTCACAGAAGTCCACTCTATCATCCATAGATTATAGAATCATCTGCCTGACCACCTCCACCTCTTTAATATACTCATTAGAGATGAAGTCAGCCTTGAAAAAACCATCCAAGCAATTACTCTTTTGGCCTTCTTCAATCACATTATCTCTGCTCAGCTGATAAACAAACCCAAGCTGCTCATCCTAGGTGAGAATGTAATTTTATCCTATGTCCTGCAACTAATCATCTTTAAATTGTGCAGAAAACCAATCTTACCTCAGCAACAGCAAGAACCTCTCATTCTATCTTTTTCTCATCATTTGCCCTGGCACACTTGTTCAAACTAAGTGAATGAAATAAAGACAGTTCTATGACTATTCTTTTTCAATATCTATGTTTGTAATGGCTCTATAGCTGATAAGCAACTCTGAGCACCCAATAAATCATTTTACAAATTCCAGCATGTGCTTTATCATTGCATTATAATAGCCAGTCATGCTGTAAGTCCATAGGCCTTCTATGCAATCATTCACTTAGTCAGTATTGCTCTATTATGCAGATCGTATTCAAGAAATTCAATGCCAATCATGTTGCTGTAAAGAAAGGAGCACATTTATAAGACATTCCATGTCCTCACAAGAATGCCATATTAGAAAACACCTTATTCAGTCATGACTACTTCATTATGATCACTGACAAAGCTCATATTGTTAAGAATGCAGGAAAACAGTATTTGGCAATCTTGAAAATCTTAAAAAGATGCATTGTGAAGATCATCATGACTGCCATGTCTCTCCACACTGCATCTAAGGTCAGTTTCCATGCTCGACATGCCACTATATGTCTCACTTTGCCATCCAAGATGTCATGTTAATGCTGCACCTTATAGAATTAGCCTATTTTTTTTACTGGACTGTCATTTCAACAAAAAAAAAGACTTTGAAGCCTTTCATCGAGCAAAAAAGTTGGATGATAGTGGTGAAGGTGCCTTTGCAGAGAGTTTAGTTACTATCAAATGCCTCCAAGCACTAGGCAGCAACTACTTTTTCAAGCAAACATCTAAAAGTCATGATTAACATGGAAAGGTCTTCATCAATCTCTTCAATTACATCAAAATCATTGGTATCTTGAAGCTCACAAAGAAGGAGAGAGAAGCACTCAAGAGTTGTAATAAATACATATCTGAGGTGTACATATCCATCTCCTAGATTTTTTTCTTGTTTCTCATCTGCTCTCAGGCTTAACACAGATGATATCAGCACTTACAAGATCATAACAAGGGTGAGTTTATATGTTCCTCAATGAACACTTCATAAATGAGCATTTTTTTTTGCAGAAGTTCTACATAGAGTACTATCTCATTGTTAGCTACTTGAAAGCCAACCCAAATGGCCACTACTCCATTTTCTAACATAATAAATGAGTGACTGTAACAGAAGGGCACAAAACTCAACGTTCTCAGCCACATTTGCCACCATTATCTGTCTGCTGATGATGCTCCAGACATGTATTCTGAAGACAGACTTCCAGTCTTCTCCACTTGTATACCAATTCCTAGCTAGATCATTCTCTGTGCATAGTGTTTTGTAGTTCAGTCTGGTCTAATTTTTTGACTAAAAATTGAGTAACTGCAACTGCAACTAGTTGCCTGTTTCCAAAAAAATCAAAGACCAGATTGCAACCATGGTTGCCCATGCAACTAGTTGCAACCAATTGCAATGCTGTCTTTCCCTAGCTAATACATGCACTAATGCATGTATATATATCATTTCTCACAGGATCACACATTAAAATTGGCATTAGAACATTCAAATTAGATCAAAAATAACTGAGATATGATCAAAATACTATTTTTCACAATTTTTGAGGTATTTTAACTATATCTCAATCATTTCTCTGCTGATTTAGATAATCCTAGGTTTGTTTGAGAGCATATGAGCAGGGATATGTGTTTGTAGCAGGATATATGGTGTAAAACTAGTTGCAACTAGCTGCAACCAGTTTTTAACTAGTCTATTGAAAAATTAAATTGGATGCAACTGCAACTGCAACCACTTTCTGTGGGGATGGATCACAATTGCAGGTCCAGTTTCTTTCAGTCTAGTCTGGTCCAGTTCCAGTCCAGAAATTGGTCTTGGCAACCAGACTTTAAATCACTACTTGCACATGCTGTGTAATTATATTTGCTCATTTCTCTTCAATGGCTGGTCTGATGCAAAACATAAGTGTTATTACCAAATGAGAATCTCCATCTCATCCATTCATCTCAGATACTTAAACTTTATAGTGTCACATCAGCCACCATCAATGGCACTATCAAGATATTAATGCATGACAAGCTCATGCAACAGTTCTATGATGATAATCATCCTGCATGCATGCTCATATTCTTCAGCATCAGTTCCACTGGCCTTAATTTCACTAAGGCAGACATCATCATTATTTTTATAAGTGTCATGCCACCTCATAGGCTTACTTCTTTTAATGTTTGCTGCATATAACCAGCCATGGTCTACTTAAAGACAAGACAGATCATAGATCAAGCATGAAGGCAACCTCAGTGGAAAACTGTTAAGGTCATTTATCTACATGCTGAAGACTTGGTGGACATCTTGATATTCAATCTTGCCTGAAACAAGACATGTTTGATGTGTTTGCTAACAAGGACATTGAGGCCAGTCAGTTATTCCCTACATCACTTCATGCTTATTCTAACATTTGGTGATAGCCTTGCACTGCAACATTACAGAAAAGGTCACTCAAGGCGATGACAATAGCAGTGACAATGACAGCAATGGCAATAAATTATGCAAAGTATAGGACAAAAAATGCAAGAAGATGCATTCAAAACCCATCATCAACAATGTAGAGTTGCTACTCATTGATAATAGTGCAGGTGCTTGATCAGATGCCTTAATGTTCATCTCAGAGCCTGAAGAAGATCATACTTCTGACATGTCAAGCTTACATTATATGTCACCATCTAAGATTGTGTGTTAAGTATACTGACTTAAAAGAAATAGTTAATTATTTCATGTGCAATGATGACAATATTATGAAGGATCATGCTTAAGTCCAAGATGACCATCATGACTCTGGTAATCTTACTGAATTGGGCAATCATTCAATAACTTCAGATAGTGCTATCCAAGCCAGTGAGTAATCTGTATTCATTCATATAAATCTCATTCATTCCACTGTTCTAGCAGGTGCTTTGTCTGCACTAGGAAATATGTATCCAAGCCCTTTGTCCTCATCTAAGAGCCCTCCTGCCAAGCATTCTCAACAAGGAACTGTTGGTGATGAATACTGCTTCCAGATCGAATATTGTAAAATGCCCATGCCAAAACCCTCAGAGTCAAAGAGCACTGACATCTTTTTCCTCAAACTAACATTAAGGTCCTTGCCTTAGTTAATAAATGTGGCTGATCATAGCCTTTCTCTGACTCTAGATGTGTCTCTTACTATATCCTCCCAACATCACACTCAATCCTCCTACCACAGCACCTGCATTGTCATCTTTGAATCTTCTTCATCCATTCCTTATTCTCAAGAACACCCAAAGTTTGTACTACATCATTTTCATTGCACTATAATAAGTCATTTTATTTTGAAGAAAAAATATCCTTTATGCACAAGATAAAAGACAATCTGTTCAAATGCACTGATGTTGAACTTGTTGTCATCCCCTACAAGTCTTCATCCATGACATCTATGCCTTCTCCTCCTGATCCATCTAGACCTTCTATCACTGAGCAACACATCAAGCATCTTGAGACCATGCATTTCACTTTGAAATCTGTGCTAATGCTTGAATGTGAAGATAAGCCAAATATATCAAGGAAGAATAAAGTGTCAAAAGATATGATGAACCTACTACTACCCTACTATATACATCAAAAAACAATATATTTTTCTTTTAATTTTCCTTAATATATATCAGTCTATAAATACTATAATTTTTTCTATTTTTTTTAGACAATGTGACTTATCACATGATGGAAATATTCTCTTTGTGGATACCACTAATCTGCATATACACCTGCAAATGTGACAAAGTTCTTCTTCTCATTAATTAAGCCTCTTTCCTCCACATCCACTTGCCTATGGAGCTAGGAGATGCTCTTAAACCTCTCACCATCCCTGAAGACCTTTTACTATTTCAGAACAAGCCTTGATTGTCTTATTGTAGTCATTCTTGAGTAATAATAGACCCTCTAGCACCAAAGTGTGTTAACTTGCATATTCCTTTCAGTCTACAACATTAGTTGTAAAGGTGCAGTATGCCAAGTCTTTTCAAAATGAGCTCTTAAGATGCCATAATTACCATTATTAAATTAAAAGCCATCCTTGCCATTCTAATAAGCCTCATTATACAGATTTACTTTCACATGGTGCATTGACTAATATAAACTTGAATCATATGATGAACTTTTAATGAACATAATACCTTGTAATCACACTTATATTATCAATCAAAAAGCTAAACAATTTTTATTTTTATTTACAAAATTTTAGCAAATAATACAGAAAACATTGGTAAAATT
>JAGGAW010034627.1:0-10434 GCA_017657375.1 Termitomyces sp. T27
GCTCACCTCCATGTTCAAGATTCGAGATTATATGACAATGCTGCGCTTGCTCAACTCTCTCTTGACTGAAGCTCCTCCTTTTACATTAGAACATACCCCCGAGTCCCTTGCTTCCCCTATCAACGCGATCTTCCAGTGGCCGATGGGAACTCCTGCTGGCAAAGCCCTTTTCTTACTGCCCAGCGTTAACGAACACTTCCGCAATGTGCTCAATGAACAAGGGAAATTCCTCTCGTCCCCTGCCTCGACATACGTCCTTTCGCAAGAACCTGGAGGCTGGTTCAGTAAGGAAGCTCTCGAGGCAATGGGAGGATTTACCAACGATTTCATCCACGATACCTCGAAACCTCACTGGGGATTCGCATCGTGGGACGACTTCTTTACCCGTCGTTTTAAAGTTGGCGCACGTCCCCTACCCACTCCATACGACTCGAGCATCATCACCAGCCCTTGTGAAGGCGGCGTCTACAACATTTCTCGCGACGTCCTCGAGCACGATCTCTTCTGGGTCAAAGAGAACGCTTATTCACTAGCAGACATGCTTGCGAACCACGAGCTTGTTCCCAAATTTATCGGCGGCACCATCTACCAGTCCTGGTTGACAGTTCTCAACTACCATCGCTGGCATTCCCCAGTAACTGGTATTGTTGTTGACGTAGACTTTATACCAGGGACATACTACTCAACTTCCCCTACCGTGGGCATGAGCCTATCAGCGCTGGCAGATTCACAAGGATATCTTACCTCCGTCGCTACTCGGGTGAACATATACATACAAGCTGATAACCCTAACATTGGCTTACTGTGTTTCATGTGCGTTGGTATGGCCGAGGTGTCGAGTTGTGAGGTGACCGTGAAGAAGGGCGAAAGTGTTGTCCAAGGACAAGAGGTGGGAATGTTCCACTACGGCGGGTCAACGTCCTGTTTGATCTTCCGTCCTGAGACGAAGATCCAATTCGCAGATATTGTGAAGGTCGGGGATATGGAAAGTATAATTAAGCTCAATGAACCAATAGGATTCGTCGGGGCATGAGTCTTATACCATCTCTCCTTGAACCTAGTCTCCGTTATAACAGTAGTTCGCAGATGGCTCCAGCGTTTAACAGCTTATTGAATTCCCTACCCCGAGGATATCTGAAATGTTTCCAGTTAAGACCATAGCCGTTGGTGTTAACCGTCTATTTAGATGATTTATCTTTGCCCAACGTATCTAAGGTTCGAATAATGACAAGGAACCAGTGGCCTCGAGATTATTGCCACTCTGGATGAAATGAAGAGAAAGACAGCCCACAGAATATAGCTCGGACTTGAGCCAAGAACGCTCTGAGCAACGGTTGGTACCCTGTGACGATACACCGTCACCCAGTCGTCCGTGTAGTTGTGATGCAATACATAAGTATGGCCAGAGACTTGAATCGTGGATGCAGACTCGGATTGCATAGGTAAGTAATGTGCCATTGAAGGAGACCTCTGATCGGCTATTGCCGACCAAGGGCAAAAACCGAACTTCAAGCTTCAAGCTTCAAGAACGTCACGGTTGACCTCTTCAACTCATCAATATTCAGTCTCAATCTTCGGTACTCTCGAAATCCTTCTCGTCCAGCCGATCTAACTTTTTCGTATCGATACTCACCTGCTTCTGGTTGATAAGAAGTCAGTGGGACTATCGACACTCAAGTCTCGATTCCAACAGTAAGCTTACTCATGTAACTAGCCCGTTCTTTATCCTTTTTATCGCAACTTTCAGGGACATGTTCAGTCTACGGTAGAAGACCTTATAATAGATGGTAGTTGGACCTGATGCTATCTTGATACCTTCGTGAGTAACATCCTCCTGGCTTTGTTTCAAAGTCTTGTCGCATTATCATGACATTCACCCATCCATACTAACAGAGTCGAAACAACGTCTTGATAATATCGTGTTCCAGAGTCGACCTGGACAAGTACTAGCTCTTGTTCATCACCCGGTGACATTCACTGGTCGAACCAATGCTGTACTGGTTCCCCTTGCATCAGGTTCAACTGACTCTCATTGAGCTTGATTGATGTCGCGCCTAAGACGCAAAAAGGTGTAAGTACTGGTTGGGCTGTACCTGCTGGCTACCTCTTCTCGACTCTTGCTATTCTAAGGGGCCCCACTGTTGCCACTCCAAGACTATCAACCCTCGTCCTTGGCATTGCGATGTTCCCCATCAAGCAATCAATCCTACATTGATTGTTCTTGTATAATCAGACGCAATTAGTATGTAGTTGTAACAGAACTCTTTTGTTCTCAGAATCATATCACTTGATACAACAAGTGATAACTCTCATATCAGGTATCCGGATACGATGGACAGCCGTGTACGACACGGCTACTTTATGGCAACGACTGTTCATTGCATATATAGCGGGCCTCTGATATACTTCGATCTATATCTTCTCTCCTTGTTCCCTCGGGACAAGACTATGTAAACGCCCTGCGTAACTTCACCATCCTTATTCCCCGCCTCCCTTATTCCTGGTTCATGATTTCGCTCCCATACCCTCTCTTTCCCCTCATCTGTGTCTCTGCCTGCACGTCTCTCCTGATTTTAATTTTCTCGACGCTTATTATCAGCGTGTCACCGGTCCTGTGGATCCTACCTGCACTCTTTCTATCCACGGTGGTTTACCACGCCGTGACCATTCTAATCTCGAATTCGGAGACGACTGGAACCCTCCGCCTCTTTTCGCCCGCTAATCTCGTCATCTCTTGCGCCCTCACGTGCCTTTGGGCAGCAGGGTGTACTGCGACCATTGTAATTACATCACTGTTACTCAAGGGGCGATTGAACAGGATCGCGCCACGGGGAACCTGGAGTATGATTGTCCCATGTGTTTGTGCTCTGCTGGAATCCATCACCATGGGGTCCATAGCGACGCTGACATGGAAGGAGCGGAAACGGATTCAATACGCAGAAAAATGGAAATGGAGACCGGGAAACTATTACGCTGTCTCAGCACAATGGGGGTAGGTTACTTGTATGCCCTGTATTTTCCCTGTTCCGACCAGTTTGTCCTTGGACCCGTAGAATCGGCCCTCGTGCTGGAGGATAAAATCAATGCCGCCTTCCTGATTGACCGGTGGAGTCTCCCATCCCACTTCTTCAGGGATTTATGTTATGGTGTGTTTGGATGCTCCTTCTGCACGGAAGCAATTCATGCCCACATCTTGTGCCGTACGCCAACACACTATAGTACTAGCACTCCCCAAGGGTTGGCCACTCGCTTAATTTATTCGCGAAAAACCGTAGTACTATTGTACACTATATACAACTACCTACCAATGACAAACGCTCAATTGTGGACCTGCAAAAGTCCATCATCATCAGACTCATCACTATCATCATCCTCATTATCGTTTTCTCCCCCCTCCGGCTTGACAGACGCCTTACTCTTACTATTCTCATCCTCCTTATTAGGTTCCTCGGCGTCAGTCACTGGTAACTTTGCCTTCTCAGGTACTTCTTCTACAGGTACGCCTGAGGTAAATGATTTAGCCAAAGAACTTACGGTAGTAACGGCCATATCAAGAACAGCCTCTACCCTTTTTCTCAGTGGTTCGTTGGAGCTGGTAACTTCCTGGAAAATCATAAGAAAAGGATCATCAGTCTCTGAAACCAGCCATGTTGTTGCGAGAAGACGAATGAAGGCTATGCACATACCAATGTTAGAAGGTTGATCTGAGCGTCTACCTCATCAAGCCGAACGATCAACCACGGGTCGTGGCTCTCCTCGCCTTGCTCGTGTTCAGCTTCATCAGCAGTGTCCGGCATGTGGAGCTCGACCTTCCCAAAGTGAGCCTCCAGGAACATGACGAGGCGTTGTATACGAATGAACGGCGAGGCGTCCTCGACATCGGCATGAGGATGCACGTGTGAGTGAGAATGGGAGTGTGGCTGTGTCGTCACTGAAGGTATTGGGCAGGTCCATCAGAATGAGATACAATGAGTAGAGAACGAAACGTTAACAGACATTTGACAGATGCGGGGCTTTTATCAATCCCTGTGATAAGAGCCAATGTCGAATCTGCAATCATATCGTTGCTGGCGCTTGATTCCCATTCTAGGGTTAACTCATGGTCATGGGTCTGTTTGACGTCCACAACGCCCATCACCTACGAAATTCAGCTGAAGCATTAGACAAGAAACAGCATCAAGGTACGGTAACTCATTGCTCACCCGCATTGTTGGAACACCGTCCTTATCCAGCCCCTCTTCGACACTCCCAAACATACCTTCTAGATGCCATCGGACAAGGTCCCACCGCACCCCGAGGACAATGTTCTGACGTTGTGTCATCGTGCATGTCGACAGCCCCGCAAAGTCCCTGAGATCGCGAGGATCAAGGAGGGTGTATGAGTAATCCTTAGCGACCAGCAAACCAGACAAAATGTCGTTTGCTTGTGGTGGTTTGTCCGCGAGAGTTCCGATTGCCTGGCAGAGGGACGTTGTTATTAAGCCAAACGGGCTGGTAATAAAAACCAGCTAGATTCACCTTGGCTACCCTTTCACCACGGAACGAAAGGTTCAAAGTTTCTAAATTGCGCGGTGTATGAATCTTCACGTCCTCATCACGCTCCTTATATCGTGATGTCATTGCACCGCGGAGACGAGCCATCGCGTTTTGTTCGCCATGTACAAGCACCTTAAATGATACGATAAGACAGGAAACTACGAAAAACATCGACAGTGAACTTACGACGTGCTGGGCTTTGACAGCCTCAATGAATTCGGAGTTCTGGGAATAGTCGACATGCGCACTGAACGAGATGTAATCGACCGATATCTTTCGAGGGATCGTATTGCCTTTCAGCCCTACGAAGTCTTCAGGTTCATTCATAATATCCTGGACGAGAATGGAAAGTAAGCCTTTTCATGTTCACACCAGAATTGGGCTATGAGGATGACGAGGAAGTTGAAAAGGTTCGAAGGTGGGTAAAACAATGTCCATTGATCAGAGTATATACAGGAGCAGTGTACGTACATATATAAAGCGATTCGAAGGATAGGACATCACTCACCCTCGCCAATGTTCCCTCAATGGAGTAACCAGTAATGATCAGGCCATTGCGAGAGTCAGGAGCCCAATATTCGAATAATTCTCGACTTGGCCCAACCTGCATAAAGCCAGGACTTGCAAGGACAACGCACGGGGGACCTTCAGCAATTTTCTTCTCCCACCCACGTGTTTGAGGTACGTGCGAGATATACCTAAGAGCGCTTAAGTGAACACAAGATAGCAAGCTGACGGGGATACTTACTTGAAGACGAAAGGATTGTCACGTTTCGCGAACCTTGTCCGGATATTGGAGTTCATAGTGTGGATGTATGTTTGATATACGGCCATACACTTCCTAGCCAGACTCGAAGCATAGTAGATCGGAACATTGTGAAGATCAGGATGCGCCTTCCAATATTCGTCCAGGACGAGGAGGAGCTCCTGCGCACGGCCCAAAGCAAATGTGGGCAGGAGAACATGACCCCCTCGTTTGACGATCGCATGCACGAGGCTTGTGAAACGCTGCTCCTTTTCTTCCCTGCCTTCTAAACTTTGAACACCATACGTGCTTTCCACTATAAGAACATCGGGGCGTATAGGAGGCAACTCGGCCTTCACGAGATGTCGGTCCTCCTCGCGCGAGTAGTCGCCTGTGTAAAGGATTTTGAGGCCAGCGATATCAATGAGATACATACATGCTCCGAGAACATGGCCGGCATGATATGGGGTGAAAGAGACTCCAGGACAAACGGTGATCAATTGATGCGCTGATACCGGGATGATAGAGGCCAGAGACATTGTCATGTCTAATGGTGTGAAGAGGGCGTCCGACGAGGATGATCTGAAAAGGTTGAGCGTCTTGGGCTCTCACAAAAAGAAATTTAACATGCCCCGTCCTAACATAATCTTGCATCATAAACTTATGAACCGCTTTCGTTGGGTGAGTCATGTAGACTTTGCCTTTGCCGTCTCTGAAATTAGTCTTGGTAAAGATATCAATACGTCGTCGCAGTACTCAAGCCAAGTCGCGCTTACTTTCTCGGTAATATACGTCAGAGCTGCGGCATGGTCTAAATGGAAACTGGACATGCATGTCATTTTCCGGAATACAGTTTTTGGAACATGGAGCGTACTGTGTTATTAGAATAGCATCCACCGTACTCCAATCCAGTTCATCAATGAAAGGCAAAGAGGCCATGCCACTGTAGGCTGGGTGGACACCGGCATCGCAGACTATTGTCCTTCCACGGTATTGCAGCACACAGCACGAACGACCCACTTCTTGCCCGGCGCCAAGTAGGGTGACGCTCAAGGTCGGAGTGTCGGCCATCGTTCTGCGCTCAGTTTTATGATAAAAACCTATACGAGAGCCCCCTCAGCACCTCCAAGAGGAACAGAGGTTGGATGGCAGCGTAGTAGGAGAAAGAGCGAAGCTGCGCCGCGAGATGTTATATTACGTAAGCCAAAAATATCTTCTTTCAATTCCGACAAGCTCACTGCATAAGCAACTCGGCACCTCATGGCCAATCCTAAACGTGTTAAATCTGGCGGAAAGGCATCTAAACAGCATATGGCAGCGAAGCACGCTGTCAAGAAGAAGGCAAAGGGTGCTGCCAAATTTCACAACGAACAGCTTCGCACTATCTTGGACAACCAAACCTCGACCTTATATTCCGTACGTAGATGTGGTCTAATATTTCCTGCGATCTTCCAACAATTTTCTTTCGGTCACTAGATGAACCAACCTCCCAAGAAGACCGTCGACTCGTCCTCTGACGGTTTCAGAGTTGACATTCAGGACTTGACTTCGACTCTAGGAAATCTCTAGGCCTGCAGGAGTTTTCGAAACTCGTACGTCGCAATACATGTAAGGCCTGTTTGCGGACGAGTCGTATGACGCGCTACGTGTGTAATTCATTTTTTGGTTCCTTACATTAACTTCTTGCTGAGCTTTGGATATCTTAAGATCGAAAAACAGACTTCATCTCTTGGGGGGTTTGTTGGATAATTCGTCCAGCAAAGATACGTTCTCTGACATTGATATGCGATCCAGAACTAGGGAACTTGACAGTGTTCCTGCCCTGCTCCATGTACTACATACATGGCTTGGGATCTCCCTTCCGGTTGTCAGGGAAATTTTTGCCCGCTAAATTCGTGGAGCCTTTCCGTACCCATCCTTCTGTTTTTAGCGGAATACTCAATACACGTCCTTTTGGCTACCGTTAGATGTCCCGAGTCGGATTCCTATTCCAATTATCGATCCCATCTATTTTCAAGCAACCTTATTTGCTCCCATTGATTTTCAGGCGCCCTTATTTTCCATCCCTGGAAACAGGGGTATTATGGCTGTATGTAGGGTTTCAGACGAGCACACTGCGGGAAGTCCGAGTCTAAGAGCGCCGTGTCGTGGGCGCGAGAAATGGACGAGCGGGTATGTATGGGAGACCACAGTAGTGCCTGGGAGTGCGCCGGTAAGAGGCACGGCACGTGTATGGGGTTAGTTTGAGAGGGATGAGCGCACTGTACTCGGATGAGCAAAGGGAGGAGTTAGTCCATTAGGGCTGAGCGCCGTCCGTGTATGTGCGTGCATTTGTACGACGATCTCTGTATCGATGTCAACTGAGTAGGCAACTCGCAGCTGAAACAACAAATGAAATGATGACGAGACGAGACGAGACGTGGAACAAGATTTATTGTCAAGGCGTTAACCGTTATGCAGGAGCATAAAATGAATAGATACAGAAGCGCGACATTGACGATCTATCGATAGCGCACACTGCGCGTGACGCGGAACCAACGTTAACGTTTCGAATTCCAGGAATCCGGAGTGAGCTTGAGATGACTTGCATATTGGGAGTGCGACGATCTCAGTGTGAACCGCGACGAGGTCGTCCGCGTAAGTACATTCGCACGATCTGACGTGAACTGAGCAGGAAGACCGGCTCGACCGTGCGCGTGAGGAGCTACATCACGTATACATATATTCGAACATATCCGCGGTGGGCTGAAATGACGAATCAATCAATAACGTTTCACTGGGAGGGCAGGGAAATAGTGTGCATATCAGTCAATGCGACGATCTATCGAGCAAAGGCATGCCCTTCCGTAACGAAGGCTCAGAGTTCAGGCTTAGGTTATCTCCTGCCGTACACGTCACCTGTACAGGCACTCGGGTAGCACGGAAAAGCTGGAGTGAGACCCGGAAGAACGCGGCCGTCTTCCTCGGAGACTGTGGAACGCCAGTTTGAATCTCTTGCGCTGAGTTGGCAATCGACCATGGGTGGGACCATTGAATAAAACTTTGACTTGCTTTTAAGCTGTCGAGTCACTATGCCTTGGATGACCACCCTAATAGGAACGGCGTCCCAGCGAGGACCTCTTCAGTGCCAACAGCGTCGTGAATATCGCTTAGTACGATTTGGTACAAGCAGGACGCGATCAGCGTTGCACCAGGTCGCATCTTCCCCGCTCTCACTTCCATCTCATCCAGTTCGACAATGTTGGGGCTCCAATTCGCCTCGGTTTCCAACGACAGCGATGGTCCTGCAGTCCCTCGGCCCCGGCGCTGTATGGCGGCACGTTCAGGCACAGAACCAGGGTCTTGAATCGACGATACTCGATGCGATACGGCCAAACACTCTGAAGGTGCGTTGTTCATCCAAACCCATGCACACAACTCGTCAAACCAAACCCGACCCTCCGCCTCATCGACATCCTACATCTCTCCTCCGTTCGCATTCCTCACCCACCCCACCCCTCCTCCTCGTCGACAACACATTTCTATCTCCTTCTACTCCTCTCCGCTCCTCCTTGGTGCCAACATCGTCCTGCACTCACAAAATACATCAGCAGCCACTCCGACATCGTCATGACACATGGCCCACATCCTCCCTTCATTCACCCATCTCAAATTACTCCAATATTTCGCCATCGGTGCCATCCCGAGCTCCCAGAACTGTTGGGTTGCCCAGCGGGAAGGGGAGAATTCAGTCAGGGATGTGGAATGCGGCGTTGGAGGTGGTTAAAGGAGATGGTGTAGAGTCGAATGATGTGTGTATTCAATAGATATTCGTGTGTAGATATGTAGGTATAGATACCCGCTCTGAATTGCTAGAAATTTGCATCGACAAAGCGATATTGGTTCAGGTAGCTTTCATAATTGAAGATTAGACGTGCTCAGCACTGGACAAAAAGTTCTAGCAAAGTTTGATACACTGAAGGGGAATCGAACCCCTGCCGCTTGCTCACTCGTACTAGCGATACGACATGGAAGGCAAGCATGATAACCACTTCACCATCAGTGTGTCGATATATCCTATTCATTATGACCTGATGAACCCATTCATCGCGGATGCCCGCATTCACGGTATAGTAGACATTATCGTAGCTTTCAAAAAAGATCATGAGAACAGCATTGATACACTGAAGGGGAATCGAACCCCTGCCGCTTGCTATGATTAACGTCGGATCCTCGACCATGGAAGGCAAGCATGATACCCATTTCACCATCAGTGTCTTACCCCTTCATATCCATACCGACTGATCTTCTTTCCCTGCGCACACGGAATAATATGCACTCACCCAGGAAATAAATTTAAGAGGTAGTAAGAAAGGGGTGATAGTACACCGAAGGCGAATCGAACCCCTGTCGCTTCCCGGCCCAATCGTCGAATAAGGCAGAACTCAGGTATCAGTGGCAAATAGATATGAAAATATTTTTGAGATACACTGAATCTTGACAAGGTTCTGGCGAGACATCCGGTGCGCAAGGGAGTAACGAGAATAGAGAAAAGAAGAACAACTTTTTGATCTGTCCACGCCTGATCTCAGGGCGAGTCTTCTCCTAGTGTGAAAATGGGTGGCTGGGCTAAGAAAGAACGGGGAGCGCACGCCGCAGACGAGAGAGATAAAGCTTAACGGTGAGGTAATTTGTACTAGCCGACAACTTTAGCACGCAGTATCGGGAAAGGTCATCAGACATGGAAGGACTCGGACCCTCTGCGAACTGGTAAATTGAAACGATTATAACGCCGCAGGAGAGTCTAGGCATCAGATAACATTGCGAGATCGACAGGAGCGGATACATAAAAGCAAAGACAGGGACAGGTTGAATGTATGTTCGTTGACACTGATGATAGAGCCATTGAGGTGAAATTTATCATCCTGTGTTTTCAAGGAGGATGAAGAGACACCTTAGCTGAGTGTCGTATTTGTTGAATACCATGCACTATACGCTTTCGAAGTACCTTGTGCTTCAAAATTACATAGTCAGAAAGTTATGGTGGAAATGAGAGGGAATAAGGGAGGCTAAGGTAGAGCAAAATTTTCCTTTTCGCATTTCCAAGGATAATGAAGAACATACCCTAAGTGTGGCATAGCTGAGAGCTACGCGCTAATCCACTTTGAGGTAAA
>JAGGAW010034631.1:0-10309 GCA_017657375.1 Termitomyces sp. T27
AATGTTAGTATTAATCAGGAGGACAGAGCGGGAGCGGGTGCTCCCATCCCTCCTATGGTCAGACAGGTATAAAACCCACCAAAAGCTCAAGGCTTTTGTGTTGCCCAGTTGGTCAAGGAATGGCTCCTGGATAGCCAGTATGTCCCAGTCTGAGGGGTTTGCCATGTTCAGCATGGCTGCTTGTGCAGAGTCTGACTTGCGTAGGTTTTGTTGCCAGATGTGTAGTCTTCCAGGGGCCTTGGAGGGTCGCCGGTTCATCAGTTTTTGGTGGGAGAGTCATCGGCTGCATGTCTCTCCTTCTGGGATCTGAGTTGAGAGGTGAAGCCAAATTCCCCTAGATTGCCCAGGCGACTGGGGGCTCAGCTGCTGGTAGCGGTCTTCCGGGTAGGACCTCTTGGCGGATCTGCTGTTTCCTGGGGCTGCGAGGGGGGAGGTGGTCCTGCCGAAGGGGTTGGGCTCAGTCTGGGAGCCGTTGGTGTCGCTGTTGGTGTCCTTTTTGGGGGGACAGAACCCAAGTTGAGGCATCGTCGGTTGGGAAGTAGGGGATCCTGTTCTCAGGGAATCAGGCATCAAATTCCTTGCAACACTTCTTGAATGAGGGGCAGCTACGATCTGAGCTGGCATGAGTAGATTCCAGGCCACATGACATGCACCTGGGCAATGCTGCTGTGCATACTTCAGAGGTATGGTCAGTGCCCACACACCTAGGGCATTTCTCTGCCTCTTTGCAGTCCCTTCAGAAATGACTGTAGTTCTGGCACTTGTTGCACTGGATGGGCTCGTGCATGTCCTTGCGAATCGTGACTTGGCATCCTCCTATGAAAATGCAGCCTTGGATCATGTTGTTAGCAACCTCAGGGTTGTTGCAGGTGATCTTGAGTGAGGCAACAACCTGCCTCAAGGAGCAGAGGTCGGGGCGCTTGAGCCAGAGGGCTGACGTTATGGAGCCTGTAGGGAGTCCATTCTCATCCTCAACAGTGTGCAGGTGGAGATGGTCATCTGGGTCGAAGGGGCCTGTACATGGCACAAATCTCGCTATGAGGTTGAAGGCCTTGTCGATGACTTGCATCCCATCGCCAAAGAGTGCTGTGAAGCATTCCCAGTCCATGATGGCGTAGCGCCAAAACCTAACTGCTGAGTCAGCTGAATCAAACTCGGCAAGGTACGCACTGCTGCTGGCCCGCTTCAGCCCAATAGCCTGGGTCTTGAAGGGCTTGGGGCCGATCTCTCCATCCTCAGGTTCCCTCGCAGCTGAGCCTCCAGAATCCAGATCGTTCAGGATGCTATTGAGTCCGTTACGGAGCCTCGCGGTCCCCTCAGGCATGAGGTCAGCAGGGGCATTGCTACCTCGGGGGTCGAACTGGATGAGGACGGTACAAGCATTGCGGAGGGTGCGTTGTTGGACCCGGGTCAGATCGTCTGGCGAGAACGAGTTTTCACCAATGGGCCTCGCGGGGGTGGAGGTTACCTGCAGGTTTGCCGATGCCCTGGCTATCGAGGCCCAGGAAGGTGCAGGCGGGGGGCCAGTCAATGGGGGGGCACTGGTGAGTTTGGATGCCAGTGCGCCTAGCGAGCTGGTGATTCCCTCAAGGGTTTCCGTCGCAGTCTTGAGCTTCAGCATTGATTTGGCTCGTTCGGTGTCGTTAGCAGCCAGGAAGTTGGTGGACATGCTGAGCTTGTCCACCAGACTCCTGATACGTCCAAGGGCTTTTGACACGACTGCCTCAGCTAGCGAGTCCGAGAGGTGGTCCGATATGTCCACATCAATCAGAAATGCAACCGCGATGGTGGTGTTCTTGAGAACCGGAGGCCTGGAGGTGAGAGCAGCAGTGACAAGAATACTCATGATCTTTGCCCGGTCGTATGGATCGGCCGCGAGTATCCAGCCCTTCGTCTCTAGCCATTTGCGCACATATTGGACCGATCTGATCGGACCGACATCTGAGGCCATAAGCGACTGCAGGTCGGAGTGAGTCGGGAGCAAGCGTGTGCGGTCCAGGGTCCCTCCTTGGCTGGGACCGTGTGAGGGGGGCCTGGCCAATGACTTCGAGATCGTTGTCATCGTTGAGGCCGAGCGAAAAAGAAAAGAAGAAGATTCGGGAGTGGAAGCGAGGAGTCTGGAGGCTTGAGAAGCCACCAGAGCAGAGCAACAAAGGTTAATACGCTAACTATGACCGAAGGACGACCAGGACCCCGAATGGGATGATGGTTGTACTGGATCAAGAAGCGTCCGGGAAGTGGCCTTATCATAGCCCCCCTGTATTAATATGTTCTTATTAGTCATAAGACATTCACTTCTCCCCTTTCTTTTCTCGTCTTTATGGAGCCTGTGGCGCACTCGTCTGATCTCGTTGGTGACAAGCAAAGGTTGCCTCAGTACCATCTCATATACAGTCGAATACATTATAATTGCATTGTCGTCATGAGCCCTCGTCCTCCTCGTTGGTGCGTTGAAAGTCATCTTTGATCTACTGCTTGCTGATTGCTTCTCAGTATCCAAGTTCATCGCATTCGACCCACCGATCGTACATGGTCTTAAGAGGGGAAGAGGCTGTCGCGAACCTTGACATCGTTAAGACTTCTATTGGTGAAATGGAACCTGACGGAACTTTGGGTTTTCGAAAACTTGATCTTGATTGTCCTGTTCAAGTCCTCATTGAGGTGTGTCACCCTCCTACTTTTGTCTAATTGAATCCTCACTTTGATACCTCTATCAAATCGTCACGTGTTTTGTAGGGAACCTCTCCCCTCTTTCAGTGCGTCGTCTAGCATATCAGTGGCCAGGATCAGAACCGACTGAGCATATATGTATCATGAATAACTGTCTTGCTTATGGTGGAGAGCCGATCATTTATTTACTCACTAGCTCTCTGGGATTATCCGGACTCAGGTCCATCCTTGTTCAAGGTTACGGTCGAAGCTTTACATGATGCTGGACAGCATGTTTGGGCACGGTATCTGTCCAATTACTACCGACGCACATTACCAAAGATTAAACTCGAATAGTTGAGGGGGATTTGATTTGTCGTAGTAGTGCGATCATTGGTTTCTATTGTTCAGACGGCCTGTGACTTGAAATGATATTGAAATGATATTTACTTCTCCCCCTTTCTTTTCCCACCTTTGACTTGTCAGAGTCAGCCCAGTTCTGCAGTGGCGCACTCGCCTGATTCTGAACTTGAACCAATCAAAGTAATTCTGCACGGTACAGGCAACAGCTTGTCCCTTATAATCATATGTTGTCGATGAAGATGCACATGATTACTAGTAGAAGAATGTAAGGTCTTAGCACCTCTTGTACGAAGAATATGGGATCTTCAAGAACGACAAATAATATCAGAAGACAGAACGTACGAGTACGAACAACGTCTTTTTTTCACGCGCCGGATTGAATTTACTGGTCAACGAGAGCGAGCGCACGATATGTAGAAATACAGGGATGAACAGAGTCCAAAGAATTGAAATCAATCCGGCTATTTTCAGGTTGGGCCGCCAAGCGAAAAGCAAGTGATTCAAAGTCAAAGGTGACAAATCTTCCAGACTAGGACCAGCCAGAAACAAAGAGAGAAATACGAGTGCAGGAGCTGTATATGATCGTTCGATGAGCGAAATATACAGAGTTTGATGGAAACGCGAGTCCGATACTTGGCGCATGCTATGTCAAAAGCAAATTCTGAATTAGCGATACCAAAAAAAAAAGAAAAAACTTCTGGGATCCTGTATACGTACTCGAGCACCACACTTTTCCATAGGTCTAAATAGATTTACTGACAAAGTCTGACTGACCAACACTGTTAGTAGTACTTGGCTGGTTTGAAGTTGTATCCTTTGTAATTGCGCAGCAGCCAATATCAACTTTGAATTAGAACCCTTGAACTGTTCGCTCGTTTGTTCTCCAAGAAATGCATTTGTGGAATGGGTTTTGACGAATCATGATGGATCTTGAACCATACTAACTGCCTTCGGGGTTTGCCGAAGAGCTATCTTTCCCCGCCTCGACGACTTGTGCCCCGACAATAGCCAGTATTATAGGTTGCACTGGTTCTTTAAAAGAATGGTTCTCTTCTTCAAATCTACTGGTAATTCATGAAGACTCAAGGGTTCGCAACCTTCTAAATCAGGTCCATTTGCACAGCTGTGGATCCATCTGCGACGATCTACATGGGACGGGATAAGGTAGAAAGTCAGTGCCATCCCCATAGCAAGTGAATATTTCAACAACTTCTGTGATCATAGATGAGGAACTGATCAAATATGCCTGGCCTCAAGACGTCTGGTTTCACGTCGACAAGCTATCATCGGCGCACGTCTACATTCGAATGCCCGATGGTATGACATTTGAGACCATACCTGAAGCCCTTTTGACGGACTGTGCGCAATTGGTCAAGGCAAATTCGATCGAAGGTACACATCTCCACGTACCCAACACCAGATAGCTTACGCGTCTCGAGGAAGGGAACAAGAAGGACAATCTAACGGTGATATTCACTCCGGCTGACAATTTAAAGGTGAGTGTGCTCATTCATTACAGTAAAGACTTTTCGAAACGAGTATCAATATGGGACATAGAAAACGGGAGATATGGCTGTTGGACAAGTCTCCTTCCATAACGATAAACGGGTGCGTGAATCTTTCACCCATTTTCGCGGGATATAGTAACCTTTTCTCGACTGTAGGTCAAACGAGGTAATCGGACCTTGCGAACGATCCTTCCGCCACTCATCGATGAAAATATCCAGTGCATGTCGCCAAACGCGAGAATCCCATTGTAAACCGACTAAACAAGACTAAGATGGAGAGAGTCGTTGATCACGAGCAGGAGAGGATAGATCGTCTCAAGGCGGAACACGCATTACGCAGACAGGCCGCGGCCGAAAAGGCATGTCGTTTAATTTTCCACGCTTGCAAATCTGAGCTTCGTATCTTTACAGAAAAAGGCCGACTTGGAGCTTGCCCGTCAGCGAGAAGCAGAAAAGGCTGCCCGATCTTACGATTCGCTTTTTAATGTCGAGGAAGATGAAGATGAAGCATCCAAACCACATAAAAGTGTAAAAGAATTAGAGGAGGATTTCATGTAATATGTATTCTAGGGATCTTATGTCTGGCAAGAAGACCAAGTGTTGCTTTCCCGGACTTGACATCACGGCTATCTCTGCATCTAAAGTCGTGGCAAAGAGATAGGAACATATCTATGGTCTTGGTCGTAATTCAGAGGCTATAGACAATGCTCGAACCAAAGGGATGTTGAGGCATTTTCGCAGTTATCTATACAAATCTCTGAATCCTAGTGCCCACCTGCAGTTCTTGAGCATAATCCACTGAACTTTGTCTACGACATTCAAGAGCACGCTTCTAAGAGATGACAATCTTTTTCACCCTACTTCATGTCACTCGTCCTTTGTTGCGCCGCAAGACCCGAAAGTCTCCGACAGCTTGGATTTTCAAACAAGTCAGTATTTTTGAAATGAAGGCGAGAAGTAATTGTACACACAAGCTAGTCCAAGGCCACGATGCATTAACCGAAAGTCGGCCGAGTTGGGGTGGGAGCTGCCCAACCATTCTTCTTGGCTAATTTTGCGAATTGAGAAGAGCTCATCATTCCTTCGACGCTTTGCGATGTTCTGGGTTTAGATTTCTTGTGTTCAGATTTCTTGGATTCTGATTTCTTCTGTGAGACGTGTTAACTCTGCCAGGAGCTGAACAGAAGCACAACAATACGTACCATTGTGGGCTTTTGTGGGCTCGTCGCCGGAATTTGTGATGATTCGCTAGATGTCTGGGTCGCCTGAGACCGATCTGATGAAGTGGTGTTTGTAGAGAGAAGAGATGTTGTGGAAGCACTTTTGTTCGACATATGTAATGAGAGATAGGCAGACAAATTTCAGTAGAACACTGTCGAAGCAGGGGATATAGTGGGTTTGGATTGATTTTTGTGGAGAAAGAGGCTTTCTTTTTATAGGCCAATATAGTAAGCAAATGAATCGTTTGAGTCAAAGCATCAAGATCCAGGGCGTTGAGAATTTTCCGGGGTGCTGCGGTACCATGTTGGAGAACTCGAATAGGCGCCGCAGCCGCAGCCGTACGTCAACAACCGACCCTGCCATGAAGTTGAGGGTGCCAAATGTTTATGAATACATTGTGTACTCGCAAATGAGCAAACTTGCGGCGAGATTTATAACGTAGACCGTCAAGAACGTCCATAAACATAGATCTCTTGAAGAGGTTGCACTGATGCAAAAAAGAAGCATATGCTTAAGAGGATGCTTCGAAGTTCCCACAAGCGACCTTGACAACAAAGATCAGAGACGGTATACAGAGGCGTAGCCTGAGGACATGTGGTTGAGTCATGATTCATCAATCTCCAGCAATTCAGATCTGCAGCCAAGAGAACTGCGGAAAATCAGGACAATGCATGTGGAATGGCAGAGAAATGTGACTTGTGGGCCGAATAGAAAAGAAGTTCGCTACGAAATCTCCTGCCGTTCTGACTACTTACTTTGAACTAGTGAGGGCTCTGGACTTAGGTTGTCGCCAAGGCCGAAGCAGTTATGGCTGATTAGATTAGATTATCTTGCTCCGACAACCGAAAGTTGTCTTCGTATCAGTTCAAGTTCGCACTGACCGTGACTTTCGATGAGCGTTCGTCTCCCTCCGGTAGACTTTCCAAACGACGACGATGCCGAGAAAAGTTTTTCTGAATCATCAGAATCCGACGACGACGACGAAAACTGGGACGACTGGGCCTCCGATTCCCTGATTCAAGTTCCGTGTCTGTCGCTCTTCGAAGAAAAAAAACTTGCGTCAGTTGAAGAGGCCATATCACACGATCGCACAAGCCATGGATTTGATCTGAATGCCACTTGCTTGAAACTATGTCAGCATCGTTTCCAAACTGATTATCAAATTTCCTGTTTTACCGTGTAAATTTAGCGCTTGACTTTCATGGACGAATTCGTTTGATCAACTATATACGGAAGACGGTATGTTCCTGACGTTGGACAAGAGAAGTTTGCAAGCTAAAACGGCCTAGAAACCATCGCCTGCCGACTTGAACCTTCTGAATGGGCGTGAGCCCTTTTTTACTTCAGACGAGTATCTTTTGCCCACTCTTGAAGATGATCCGTTACTTCGTGAGTGTCCAGCTTTTTTTTCGACTGCAGGAACTCACATTATATATCTCCTAGAGGTTCAGCCTGACGATTGGACAGACTCAGATGAGGAGGAAGACGCGGCGAAAATAGATCCTGTACGGAGGATAAAGACTCTCGAAAGGAAACTAGCACTTGCGAAGCAAAGTCTCGACGAATATCGTGCATTTGTAGCGAAGAAACTCGATATAGGGGATTCTTTGGACGCGACTCTGCAACCAGAACCCAGCCAAACGGCTGCTTCTGTACGCGATGACGATACACATTATTTCAAAAGCTACGCCGAGAATGGTAGGACCAAGAAACACGAATCACTTGAAATCTCTAACTATGCTTCTTTAGACATACATGCAGTCATGATTCAAGACAAAGTGCGAACGTCCACCTATGCGCATTTCATCTTGACCAACCCGGCACTCTTCCGAGACGCGATCGTGCTAGATGTGGGCTGTGGTACCGGCATTCTCTCCCTTTTCGCCGCTCGAAGCGGTGCCAAACGCGTCATCGCAGTGGATGCTAGTGATATCGCTGAAAGAGCGGCTCGTATTGTCAAAGCAAATGGATTTGAGGATATAATCACGGTCATTCGGGGCAAGATTGAAGAGATTACCCTACCAGACGATATAAAGCAAGTTGATATCATCATATCAGAGTGGATGGGATATGCACTTCTCTATGAGTCTATGCTTGATTCAGTGCTCCACGCTCGTGGTCGCTTTTTGCGACCAGGCGGCGTAATGGCTCCCAGTCAATGCAAGATGAAATTTGCGTTGTGTGACGCCACTGAGGTCTTTAAAGATCGTGTTGGATTCTGGGACGATGTCTATGGTAAGTGCCCTTCGAGCTTGAAAGATCACGATATTGACTGTAATGACAGGTTTCGATCTTTCTACCATGGCTGAAGATCTGTACGACGATGCTATCGTTGACGTAGTTGGTCCAAATACGTTGCTGAGTGAGCCATGTACTATAAAGGTCTTTCCTTTTCTCCGAATCAAATTTCCAAGCTCAATGATTTACAGGACCTCGTCCTCAGCGAAATTACGCCTCGTCAACTTGACTTCTCCTCTTCATTCACTCTGATATCGACTGCCGAACGTCGCACAAAAGTCAACTCTTTCATCCTGTACTTTGATACATTCTTCACAGTCTCAGGTCATCCCGTGTCTCCAGAGACAGAAGTGAAAGTGGTCAAAGAAGGTGATGTGATCTTGGCAGACATCTGGCCTGCAGGAGGAAAACGAGCACCTCAACGAAGACAGAGTCGAAGTGCGGATAGGGATGCTGCCACCAGTTTCAGCACTGGCCCTCAAAGCATGGCAACGCACTGGAAGCAGACACTGTTCCTTCTTCGGGAACCCATCAGCATTACAGAAGGTTCGTCTTCGTCCCGTTTGTCTCTCTTACGCTCCGAAACTCAATCAGCTTCAGGTTCAATCGTTCATGGTGCCTTCCATTGCCGCAAAAGTGAAGATAACTCTCGAGAGCTGGATGTTGAGATCCACTTTTCCGTCAAGCAGGATCCGGAGGGTCCCGCAAGTGACTTGATTGTTCAGATGTTCAAAGTTCGGTGAACCAGACAAATTTGGATACAATCACTTGTCAATGATCTCCATAGTCATCTACGTATACAACAGTCTTGGAAAAATTCAAGGTCGTCTTTGTGTGATTACTTCCCAAAAAGTTAGTGAGCTGAAGCGGCATGCAAGGCATTCGACCAACCAAACATCGGAGAGTAGAAAGAGTATCTGCTTCAGAACTATTTATGATTATACGTTGCTTGTAGACGAGCTTTGATATATTCGCCAGCCGTTATGACCTCATACCGCGCCGGACGTTCAGAAGATACACAACCTGGGATCGGCTATTGCTCATATTTAGAACTGTATAGTGATTGGCGTCAATAAGAACCTCACCTCAAGTCGAACATTGTAATCAGTTCCGAAAAATAGGGGTATCGAGTATCGACGAACGCCACTCCTATTCACAGCTCGATGAACAGTGGATTTGAAGATATCATCTTGTAAAGTGGTCAGGTAGAAATGACTTCGAGACGATAACTTCTTACTTGTCCAGCGTGCAAATTGATCCCCAAGGCTATTACGAATGTGAACGTAAATTTAGTTGAACTCAATTTGAGTTTATTCACTCACTTGATCACGAGAGTTCCAGGAATTGGCGGTGCGTTGATCCACTGCTTCTCGGAATTCAACACTTGCAGGGCTTGGATCCCAGGCTCTTGCCAAAGAATCGTGAAACACTACAAGAAGCGTTGAATACAGGATCTCCAGGCATATTATTGGCGTCATACTTCCCAGCTTATCATGGACATACCAAGCATGAATGGGATACATTAGATTAGGTAAAAAAAACTTACTCTGTATGAGCACCGATGCCAATGACGCGTTCGTCGAAGGCGCCAGTCTGAGGAGGATAATGCAGGAGTTTCATAAGTGCAGCGGAGTTCTGAGTCTGCCAATATCAATGGGAAATCAGCAGTCATTCAGTATCAATATAGGGTGACAATGAACGAGACCTTGTCATCGAAAAATGTTGATGGAAGATCCAAAGCCAAAGCAAAGAGAGGGAACAAGGACTTTCCCAAGTGAACTGCTGCATGACTGGCGAGTGTCAATGTTATGGCACGGGAAACTTGAAGTTAACGATAGGATAGACATACTAATACTTCAAGGCCTTCTCGCGAAGTTCAGGAAGCTCAGAAGGCCAGACATTTGCACCAGTCATGACTCCACTTTTTTCATCATCGCGGGCAGTCAATGGACTGATAGGTTCCCAACCGAACTCAAAACCTTCTTGCAGGTCTCCTGCATTGTCCGGATTGTTGTTTCCACTCAACAAAGGAGAGTAGCCTTTAAAGTTGGAAGTTTTTTTGTTCTCGATCTGAGAGAAGATGCTCAGTGACATCCAAATAGAAATGAAGATGTTGCTGACTTTCATCTTAGCCTCAAGTGGTAAAGCAAAGAACTCTTTCGCCACCTCCGACACATCACTTATCGTTTCTTCAGGAATGCCGTGATTCCGAACTTCGATTACAATGATGACTGGCGCCAGGCGAGAGCCACAGTTCTATCATACCGTAAAAGAACCCGACGTTGAAACACGCATCCCTAATCTCTGCAGCGAGAGCTTGTTGCACGGCA
>JAGGAW010034632.1:0-10285 GCA_017657375.1 Termitomyces sp. T27
ATATAAAAATAATCAGTATATAACTGCTCTAAATATTTGAACTCTGTTCATGATATTATACAATGACATATTGTAAACAAGAATCAAAATTGTTTTGCTTTTTAATTGATAATCTAGCTGTAATCAAAAGGTCCTATGTTTATTGAAAGTTCATTATATAATTCAAGTTTATATCAATTAATGCACCCTGTGTTAGCCTTGTTTAGTGCATATAGTGAGTCATAGCTGCATAGAACAGGGCACTAAAAACAAGGGACTGTAAATTTCTGATCATGTGAGTATTAGTGTATACCTTATCTGCTAGGTATATAATCCACACTCATCTGGATGTGAAGTGGTCTCTCATCCCCTCTCAATGATCTTGATCATAACCCGACACGGCAAGCACTGAATCTGTTTGTTTGGAGTTTGAATTAATGTCAGCAGACACTAGGCGGCCTCCAATCAAGACAGCTTGGTAGGTTGTAGGTACCGGATAGCTCAATTCACACTCTTCATAGTAGGAGGCTTCTATTTTATGCATTTTTTGATTAGACCAATGTAGTATTATGTATGTATTAGTGTCGTGAATACAGTGGAAGGCAAGAGGTATCAAAGAAAAAAATTATGGACACAATGTTATATTTCATTGTTAAGACCTCTCCCCCCTCCTCCCTCCCCTCACCTTCCTAATATAGTAAATTATGTAATGATCAAATCTAAAAATATCACTGTTCTCCCTGGTGCTGGTGTTTGCAAGTTCTCATACACCTTGAATCCTGTATTTTTGCACAATCATTATCACAAAACCATCCTCCTACTGGTTTCTCTATTACTCCCATACAGCTGAGATGATACTAGCATCACAACAAGTAGGTATTTCATAGTTAGTCTTACATACCACCATTGTGCATCCTCACCTCCCAGGCCAATTTGCATGTCAACATTACAGATTTGCAGATGTCACAATGATGGATACTTGATGAATTCAGCATGCTATGCACATCAAGAACATCATTGATAAGGATATGTATGTACTAAGATGAACTTACACCTTTCTCTTTTGACTTTTTAGCCATCCAGTACAAATTTGGTGGCCTTTGAAAGTCTTCCAGAGAGCACCAGCAACTTACATTGACTGGTATTCTATCTATCACCCATCACCTGCAATTTTCAGAATAAAATATGTTTCTAGGTAATTTTGTGTCCTATCAGGTCCTTTTGGCCAGCTTAGGCCCTGAAATAGTCACTTGAAAAATCATTCTTAGCATGTCCTTGACCCCCCCTCCTCCCCTACACCATGTCTCAGGAATTCCTGGTCAATACCCCTTGGTGGAAGGATCTCTCCTTCAGTTTCTCAATCCTATCACAAACATTATGAACAATACCTAGAGCTATTTCTGAAAATATCAAAAATTTCCGAGCACATTGAACATGTTCATGCTTCAGGCATGCTTCCCACATAGTTCCATAGAACAGCGTAGTTGTTGTCCCATAGTCTTGCATAGTCATATAGCTTGCATAATACTGAACTACACAAGCTATGGTAGTTGTTGAGAATATATTTGTTTCTATGTAAGGTGAACTAATCTAGGTGATTACACAGACTATCCGAGCTACATAGGCCTATGTACCAAGGTGACATTTTCCAGATGTTCCAATGTCTATAAAAGATATAATAGCTACATAGGCATGTAGCTGGTGGTCATTGTGATGAGTCTTGTAGTTGATCTAAATGATTTTACTGCAAATGCTGCTGCTGAAGTGGTTGGAAGATTGAGACTGTCCAAATCCCATATATCCCTTGCCTACTTATTTATTCCATAGAAAGTCTACATCATTTGACCAGCATTCAAGTTGATCATTCATTTCAACCCTGCATTGGAGACTATCCTGACTAAGGGTGCTCAATTCTCTGTTCAGTTCGTTCAGTTCACTTTTTTCTTGGGAAATTTAAATTTTAAACACCATCTGATGAACTGCCAAAAACCCAGTGAACTGTTCAAACTCTCTTTTCAAATTTTTGGTATAATGTCACCAAACTGACATTGTAAACTGGTACCCTCAATTCTCAGTTCGCAGTTCATGGAAATTCCCAGGTGTCCACAGGGTCAAAAAAAGTGAACACAACAAATTGAACAGAGAATTGAGCACCCCTACTACCAACAAATAATTTATATACTGTGATGGTGAATAAGAACATCAGAAACATGCATGCCTTGAAACAACCCCAAAACATCAAGAATAAGGATAACATTGAGGAAGAGGAGGATGGAGGGGATAGAAGAGAGGTATAACATAGTATTACAGTGAAATGAGGTATTAACCAAGAAGGAAGAAAGACCACTTTAAGAAAGAATGGAAAGAAAGGAGTGGATGGAAGAAAGATTTGAAGGGTACATTGTCAAGGTGAGTACAAGAGAGGCAAGCAACACAGCAATAAGCATGGAGAGTACAATGATTGATAGGGTTACAAAGACAATAAATTGAATTGGGCAATGTGAAGAGGGTGTGATTGCCCAAGGTTAATTTGTGCCTATACAATCACCCTCATTGTTCACCACCCTTTCACTCAATTCCTTTGTTTCCTTTATTACATTTCCTTTATTACATATATCCCTGTGCTCGCAGCTGAGAATGACACCGCCATCTCACACTGCACTTGCAGGTACATATCTCTATTTACAACTAAATACATCCACTCACCATTGTCTCACACTGCACTCACAGTTATCATCTGATTAGATCACTTACATTATATTTGCATCAATCCTTTTCCCTTTTTGTCAGTGCATGAGCAGTTCCTCAATAAACTCCTCAAAACTACCTCCTCATGCTCACAATGGATGCTTTCTCAGAACTTCTAGTGTGCCTACCTCTGGGTCCCTATCCTCCATGAGTGAACCATCACAGACCATCTCTCTCAACATGTTTAATGCACTCAGTGCTTCAGTTGCTGCTCTCACTAAGATGATAAATGCAATAAACCTCAGACTAGCTCCTGCGCTGGACGCTGCACCCCCAGCAATGCCAGCACCACCAATGGCACCCACTACAGAGTTCATACCACCAATCTTGATGGCTATGTCCAATGGTACGTCCCTTGCCCCCATTTCCCTTCAAGCATGTTTTCCTGATGTCGAGGTGGCAGTCATCATGGCAATCATCACCCACAAATTCAGGGCAGCCGATCTACACAAGCTCAACCCCACAAACCATGAAAAGGACACAGTGTACACATTCAATGGACAACCAATCAATTCAAGATCAGCCACTGTGCTGCAAAAGAATACAAGACCGCCTTCTCAGTCCTAGTCCCCCTCAACCACTATTTCAACATCCTCAGCTTCCACCTCCCCAAAGCTGACACTGTCCCCTTTGTCTTCCATCAGTACATGGCACACCTCATCAAGCTGATTGCGGTCTACAAGTGGGCTGCTGTGTATGACCTTCTTCAATCATTGCCATGCCAAAATGGTTGCAGGCAACTACTCTGGCTGGGGCAGGCCTGCATCCAATCTCCTGGACAAACACGTCTATGAGCACTGGAAACCCACCCCCTCCAAGTCCTCTAGAGCCTCTGGCATTGGCCAGACTCCCTTGAACCCAGGCAAAGTCTGCTGCAAGTTCAATGAGGGTAAGTGCACCATCAACCCATGCCCATGGGGTTGTCCTCACTCTTGCTCCACCTGTGGCAAGACTGATCACAGCAAACACTCTCACAAGGACTAGGCTACAGGCAGGGCAATTAGCCCCTATCCCATCATGACTGCTCACCCAAGCCAACCTCAGGGTGATGCTCCTTCCATCCTCGGTTCCCACTACCTCGCACCCCTTGTCCCTGACCTTCCCCTCCCTCCACCCCACCTCAACACTGACCCACATGCCAATAAACCACTCCCTGACCCATCGCACCTACCATGCATCTCCTCCACACTCAACAAGGATGTGTGGTCGCATTACCTACAAGACTACCCTGATGGCACATTTGTAACTACATTAGTTCAAATAATACAATATGGTGCCAACCTTGGATTCTCAGGTGACCATTCTAAGCCACAGACATGCTCAAATTTCAAATCTGCACTTGAGAATCCCCAGACCATCTCTACCCTCTCCGACAACATAGCTGTGCAGGCTGCCAACAGGCAAATGTGCAGCCTGTTCCCTGTCCTGCCATTCCCCAACTTTCACACCTCACCACTCAGGGCAGTCATGTGCAAGCGCTCCTCCAAAGTTTGCTGCATCCACCATCTCTCTTGGCCTGAGGGCGACTTGGTCAACGATGGGATTCCCAATTTGGAGGCAGCCATCATCTACAACATGGTTGATCAGGCTATCACCAATTTTGTAGCATCAGGGCTGGGGTCCCTGATGCTCAAGCTGGACCTTGAATCTGCATTCTGCCATATACCAGTTTGCATCGAGGACTGGCCGCTCCTCGGCTTCACATGGCTCAGGAAATTCTATTACAACATTGTTCTCAGGTTTGGCTGCCACTCGGCACCATACATCTTTAACCTTTTCATGGAAGCACTCCACTGGATCCTGCAGTGCAATATCCCAGCTTGGTTCTGACACTACCTCAATGACTTCCTTGGGATTTTCTCCCCTGACTCCTCTCCTGAGACCATGCAGCACATGCTCCACTGAGCCATGAACCTAGGCACCCAGCTAGGGCTGACATTCCAGCCATTGAAGATCATTGGGCTGGACACCATGATCAAGTTCCTGGGGCTGGAACTCAACTTGATCAGGATGGAAGTTCACTTGCCACAGGAGAAGCTCAATTACCTCCATGAACTTGCTTTCTCTTGGGTCTCATGCAACACCTGCACACACCACAAGCTTGATGAGCTCACAGGCTACCTGCAATTTGCCTCCCAGGTCATAGCTGCATCAAGAGCTTTTCTGAGGGGTCTATATGACTTTGCAGCCTCCTTCCCTAGCAAGTCTCGGTTCACCTGCAGGCACATCCCTAAATCTGCACACTGCAACATCCACTGGTGGCACACTGTCGCCACTTGCTGGAATGGCATCTGTCTCATTTCCCCCTCCCAACCTAACCTTGACATCTTCACAGATGCCAGTGGTGCAAAGGGACTGGGCAGCCACTTTGGGACAAAGTGGTTCTTGGCATGATGTCCCTGCAGGCTCCATGCCGAGCACATACAAGTCAAGGAAATGTTTGCAGTCATCTTCGCAGTCCTCTGCTGGAGCAAATCCCTCCACAGTCACCATGTCACCTTCCACATTGACAATGAAGCAGTTTTCAATGCAATCCACAACATCTCCATCCATTTGGCACCGGCAATGAAGCTCATCCAGCACCTGATCACCTTTTCCTGCCACCTCAATTTCTCTTTTTCTTCTGCTTGGCTCTCTTCCTCAGAAAACTTGATTGCTGATGCTGCTTCTTGTTTTGTGTTTATGTATATGTTTCAGATCGCACTGTGGCTGGACAAAGCACCATGAAGACCCTCCAGTTTGGTGGTATGAACAAAATAAGCAGCACACCAAAACCATCACATTCCATCTCTGGCATGGGCTTGCAACCAGCACGAGAAAGACCTACTCAACAGGCCAACGACAGTTCATCACCTATGTCCAACTCAACAATCTCTACAACCCCGACAGCTCGATCCTCCCCACCTCACAGCCAGCAGTCCTCTCCTGGGTTGCAAGCCTCGGTGGGTGAGTGCAACCCAAAACAATCAAAGCATATCTCTCAGCAGTCCATTCCCTCCACGTTGACGCTAGCTTACCCTTCAATGCCACAGAATCACCCCTCATACAGCGCCTCATCCATGGCATTAAACATTACCACAGAGAATGGGACCGCAAACCAGTCCAGCCCATCACCCTTCCCATCCTCACAGCCCTTCTCTCCCAGCTCAAACCTGGTTTGACTGCCAGCCACACCGCAATCTACGCTGCATGCTGCCTCGCATACTCTGGCCTCTTGCGCAGTGGCGAGTTCACGACAGGAAAGGGTGGCAAATTCAATGCAAGCCTCAACTTAACATGCCAGTCCATCCAATTCTTCCCCAACTTTGACAATGCCACCCATGCCCGCCTCACCCTTCCCACCTCCAAAACTGACCCCTTTCGCAAGGGAGTCACCATCACGATCTCCTCAGCACCCGGCCGCCCCACCTGCCCCATAGCTGCGCTCCAAACTCTCTTCCTGGAACTACCCCGCAATCTCGATGCCCCCCTCTTTGAACAACCCAATGGTAAAGCTCTCTCTTACGCCTATTTCGTCAAATCCATTCGCGAGGCCCTCGCACTAGCTGGCTTCAACCCAAACCTTTATGCCGGCCACAGCTTCCGCCGTGGTGCCACATCAGCTGCCGCAGCTGCGGGTTACTCAGACTACGAAATCCAGCTCTTCAGAAGATGGCGAAGCGACTCATACAAACTCTATATTGAAAACAACCCAGGATGCATTCTCTACCTCTCTTCCCTTCTCCATCTGGCCCACACTCACCTCATCCCTTTCGAACCTCCGGCTCTCCAGGACTACACTGCATTGGCTTGAGTTCAGCCTCTTTCAGGCGGTCAACTCGAGAACTTTGGGCTCAAAGAATCCACATTCTTTCCCTCAAACACATGCTGACCTGTCTGACCCGACTGCCTCCTCTCGTGATCTCACTCATCTCAACGTCGGCAGTACAAATTAATGAATCGGGCAATGTGAAGAGGGTGTGATTGCCCGAGGTTAATTCGTGCCTAGACAATCACCCTCCTTGTTCGCCACCCTTTCACTCAATTCCTTTGTTTCCTTTATTACATATATCCCTGTGCTCGCAGCTGAGAACGACACCGTCGTCTCACACTGCGCTCGCAAGTATGTATCTCTATTTACAACTAAATACATCCGCTCACTGTCATCTCACACTGCGCTCGCAGTTATCGTCCGATTAGATCGCTTACGTTACGTTTGCATCCCCACCCACCATCCCTACTCCATTTCATTCCACGCTACTTTACTCCTACATACTCACTAGCCCTCGTAGTTAGCTTGAGTTCGGCCTCTTTCAGGCGGTCAACTCGAGAACTTTGGGCTCAAAGAATCTACATTCTTTCCCGCAAACACGCGCTGACCTGTCTGACCCGACCGCCTCCTCTCGCGATCTCACTCATCTCAACGTCGGCAGTACGAATTAATACATTGAATCGAGAATCACACAGGCGAATATCGGACAGCAGAGTTCATGCTCAATTTACATCCCAACACCACCATATGCACTCTCGTAATCCTCATCATTCCCTACAACGTACCTCACCCCTCCAGCCTTACCCGCTCCAACATTCCTCACCCCAACATCCACCATCCCCGCAGTCGGGACATTAAACACCGGCGTCTCAGTGACCAGATATACAGTAACCAGATATACCATCGAACTGCACTCTCCCTCCGCCGAGCACGAATTCTCGGCTACCTTTGGTGAAGCGGGGGGGACACAGAGGGGATGTTCCCCTTGGCGCGTGTATGTTGTCGGGGGACATGAAGGGCGGTGTGGATGGCTGGTGATGGATGTACGCAGAGTGTGAATGCGGATGGGGATGAGGCAGTGAGGTGCGGAGATGGGGGGAGAAGAGGAAACGTAGGATGCGGAAGGGCCGAGGGGAGGGGTGTGGGTATGGATACATAAGATTTTGAGAAAGTCTTGTGCATAGCCACGAACGTCATGTATGGCAGGCAGTGATATGATACCGCGTTTCCCTTCCCTTCTCGCTCATTACCACCGTCGTACCTACTCGTAACCCAGCTTGCCCACTTATTAGAAACTTGGGCGTGTCCACCCCAGCAGCACCTACGACGGGATGGTCGCTACATTGGGAAAAGAATGGTGTCCATGGCGTTGAGACCGTACCAGTCCCTGGACCGTAAATCGAAGGACCGGGAGCTGGGAAGGGGACGCGGAAATCACGACGGACAATCAGACAAGATCTCAGATCGCGAAGTATAGCGAATGGAGTGGGTAGCGGTGTAGTAAGAGATAGTCCGGGTGAAGGTAGAAGCTAGTTCGGCGGCTCAGAAGGCGAGGGTGACGGCTTCCTGGACCTAACGGAGGGAACGATATTGCTAGAAGTACCACGAAAAATCCTTTTAGGGCAACGGTGTAAGTGTATGTAGCACTCAAAAGGAATGAAGGCGCATACCAATGACATCGGCTCCGGATTGTCCACCGGCATCCACAAAATGAAGCCATCGATCCACACGGTATACAGAATCAGCGACGGAAGGCGGCGGGGCGTATGGCAAGCGGGAAGTATGGCAAGCGGGAGAGATGTGGACCGGGTGTTGTGGAAAAACGAGAGTACAGCTACAGTGGACACCTGCAATTTCGGCAGCCTCGACGGTCTCGAACAGGGACGGGATGTATCTTCGTATAAAGTCAGCTTGGAAATCACGACGACAAGGGACGTGGACTTACATACATGATTGTCGTCGTCGATGAGATCCACGTTTGCTTCGTACATGGAGGCCCTGCACTTCAGCCACTCGAAGAAAGAGGGAATGCGTTCGTCTGATATCCGGGCACGCGACGACCGGTGGAGAACGCGGCGACATCCCTGCTCACCCTTGTCGCGAAATATCGACGAAGTGATTTTCTGGTCTCCAAGAGTCCGCGATTTCGTCGAGCAAAAATGTTCTTCTGCATGGATGAAGAATACATTTGGATCCTGGAGGCCTCGATGACGTTGTCCTCGCATAGGAACTCCTCTCTATCGCTACCTGCATCTTTCCAATCGGCCTTGTAGCCCCCTCCCCAAGGCTCCAGCACGCCTGGTGCGCACCGACTTTCCCTACCCGTGACCCGATTATCAGTCACGATTTTGCGTGATCTCGATGGTGATATCAGACGCCCACCACCTTCATACCAGGGTGGCTTCGAGGTTTGGGTCTCTGGGAGGATCGAGTTGGTTTGGGTGTCAAAAAGCGTGGTAGACGGAGGACGGCTCGACTCTGTTAACGGATATGATTACATTGAGTATTTCTCAAACTAACTAGTAAGGCTTACGGGAACAATTGTTGAGAGTTCGAATATGGGACCGAAATGGTGCGCATACACGAACACCCCGTCATCGATAGATCGGAGGCACCCGAACAGCACGCATGGAGATGTGGCATGTCTAGTGTTTTTATGGCGTCGAAGCAGGAGCGCCGAAGTCGAGGCGAATGTGGCGGAGGACGGGAGTGCAAGCGAGAACTTCGGCGATGATTCCGGCGAAAGCGAAAAAGGCACACGACGGGGGCAGGGGCGTAAGTGGGGGGATGGAGGTCGACGAGACGATTTCATGAGGAGCAGTATCATGGAGCTGCTGTTTTGATACTATTTAGAGAGATTTTTCATGATGAGAACGAGTAAAAACGCGTACCTGGCTACAGGCCTTGCAGGAGTAACTCGGGCTTTTTCCTTCATCCTCTCGTGTTCTCTTGCTCGAAATAGAATCCATTTCTCTCTCCATCGCGGCCACTCCGAGCTCGAGACAAAAAAAGACGAAAAAGTAGATGATGAGTTGCTGGATTTATGTTCAGCTGCGCGGCAGGCTGGACATGGGCTTGGATGAGGCTGCTGACATTATCAAATGATCTTCTAACGGTGGATTCTAACGCTGCAGCGCACTTTCGGAGATGCGTAGTCGGTCAGACAACAGGAATAAGACGACTGGCTTGAGCCGAGAAAGGAGACTAGTAGGTAGTAGGAGTGTACCTAGGCCTAGGAATGTCCGAGGATAAGTATAAGTCAAAGCTGTAGCCAGAAAGACTGACTGATTGGGGACTATCGCGGACGCTGACTTCGAGACACGCACTCAGTCTGGATATCAACATTGGGATAGACAACGATGGTCGGAGGCGCCGGTGGACGGTCAACGACGCATGGCATCGTCAAAAGTAAAGATATATGGTCTGACTTGGAGACTGACGCGTACAGAGAAATGTTGAATTCTGGGAGAGCTGATGCGCCTGCGCGTCGTCATTTGATAGACGATGACGGTTTGTCGACAGCGGACATTATGTAAGAAATAAGTGATAAAAGATGTCTGCTAAAAGCTAAGTGTGGGCTTATCTCGAAAAATATATTACACACAAAATCCAAAAACAAAATTCGTCAACAAGATATCTTCCAACCACCTCATTCAATCTGACTCCTTGACTCCTCCGTCTCAAAACCTCCCAAGCCCAACCAGCGTCCAACAAGCCTTCCCTGGCCAGTGCAATCCCACCAACCTGTACTATGCATACAATCTCCCCATTCATTCCCCTCGACGTCGCTGACCGAGTATCCGCCCA
>JAGGAW010034634.1:0-10220 GCA_017657375.1 Termitomyces sp. T27
GAGTGTTCGGAAATCATACTCACGCAAAGTTGAGATCACCGGTAAACTTGTCCTCATCAATACCACCCCAGGTGAGCTCTCCATTGATAGGCTGTCCTTTGATATAAGGCTGGAAGGAGATACCGACCTGGTTCTTAGAGATGAGGCCCGAGTTGAAGGCATTGTCAGTTACGGTGGGGATGGTCTCATTGGAAGAAGGCGAGAGGGTTCCTGTGATAAGAAGCAGGATCAGGTACAAGGTCAAAACAAGTATCAAGTCGACTGACCTCGTGTTAGTGCGGCGGGTCCGAGACTAAAAGAACAACACGTGAGTCAAAAGCATTGAGACCAAGTAAGAAGCTAAGTACCCGAGAACACCGTCAACACCTTCGATGTTATTTGTCTATTGGAGCCGATCAGAAATCATGGAGGATGACGATTAGAGGGACGTACGGTATCAGCAACACCGATCGACTGGTTGGCAAGAACGAAGCCCTTGGTGAGGGTGACCTGCTCCAGATACTCCTTGCCTACGCACAATCTCAGATGCAAAACGTCGGATGAGTATTGGGTCACTCACCGGACCAGGAACCAGGTCCGTAGTCGACGCTCTAAGCGGAAAGGGTGAACAAAGATAGGATCGAAAAAGTAAAGACCGACATACAACACTTTCACCAGTCTCAACACTAGTGTTGGTCGGGATATAGGCCCTCTGAGCACCGATCCAGGTGTTCGCACTGACTCGGACGTAGAGAAAAATCATCAGTTCATTACGAACGACTCATCAAGGACTTCGGAAGAGTTTACCTTGAAGTATCAACGACAACCCGGTCTAGATGATGGAAGGCAGAATGAGTGTTGATGTACAAGAAAACGATGGCCAATTACAGATAGTGTAAGGGTCACCAACACCCATGTCCGCAACATAAGCTTGGGCTCTGTTGATAATCTGCTTGTTAATACCGGTAGCAGCCGGACCAGGAGCACCGCTAGTGGAAGTGCCGAACGCAGCGGCGGAAGTGTTATCCTCCGTCACAGAGGCAGGAAGCTCAGTCGAGGAAGTGATAATGGTCGTGGAACCGCCGTCGGCACGTCGCTTGAGAGCAGTTTCTGCCGAGGCCTGTCCACGAGTGCGGAGGTGCTTCACACGGGCTCGATCATGCTGAACGATATCTCTGGCGTTGATGGCGTTCAGACGCCTCTGGAGGGACATTTTCACCATCCTGTCGGAGATGACCAAAGGTTTGGCGGTCACCGACAAGACGAGGAGAGCAGTCAGGAGGGTAGCAGAAGGGAACATCTTAGTCCAAGTCCGAGGTTGGGGGAGGATTAGATTGGAGCTTTGAAGTAGTTGGCAGTTGGTCTTTATAGACCCCATACAAGCCAAAATTTGCATAGTGTCCCAGATAGGAGACGTCCAGACCGTAATAGCAAGTCAGACATCATAGACGGCAGTGTCAGGTATGTGGTGGTTGAGCGGTAGAATGTTCAAGTTTGGTGAGCACCCTTTGATGTAATAAGATTTCGCTTGCAATGTCGCTCCAGTTGCGACATAAACCGTAAGACAAACGATACCGGCACATCTGTCGGGCATACTTCTGGTCCATAACTTTTTCCAGTGAAGAGAGAAGCCATAATGTCGGTTTCGCCAGTGATACATTAATGACGTTGACATCAAATGATCAAGTACGAGAGAGAGGGTTTATCGTTATTTTCCTCGGGCCGTTACCTGTGTAGGCTGAGTTGTTGACCATATCCACAAGCGGAGGCAACCGCCGTGCAATAGCACGTCGGGGGCACTTCTGTCCAAAAAATGAGGTTAGTTAGCATTGGAGAACCGCATGATTCATGAAGCCACAGCTGATGCCCGAAGTTTCCTACCTAGGCGTGCTTCGAGACTGATCGATAATACAGCTCATTTCATAACGATAGACCCCTTCGACTTACCCTTGTTTAGTTGTTTGTCTGATTTACGCTGTTGCGCTTGTGAATTGCCGAGATTTGGCTGAGATGTAGCGAAAACAAGCATAATGTTCAACTTACTTACCATTTGAAATACATCACTCTCTCTCAGCATGAGATGGCATTTATCGATAGAGCTGGAACAGGCTGATCTTGTGGCTTGCAACTGTGAAAAGTATCCGTATAAGATCAGTGACAACAGATGTCAGCATTCGGACCATCAAGCGAATCCGGACCCTTCATTGCCCAAATAATGGCGTACAGATCAGACAAACAACTAAACAAGGGTAAGTCGAAGGGGTCTATCGTTATGAAATGAGCTGTAAGTTCTTCTGTCATCCATAACAGGTAATGTTCCAAAATTACAACCCTATCGTCTGCAGGAGGCTGCCGCAAATTGTCATCTGTCACGACGCTTCTCATAAGGATCCTTCGGCTCGGTGAGCTTACGATCCCCGATGACCCCATGTTGATCGCCAAGTGACGAAGATTCAGACAACTGGCGACCTGTTTCGACCTATTGCTTGGTTGCCTACAACCAATCATTACCATTGGTTGGGGTGTTCTTTGCTGAGGGTACATCAGCATATCACAGGACTAAGCTCATCTCAGAAAAACACTTGCTGGCTATCTGCCTCTCTGTACCGCAGCACCTGAAAAGAGGAAAGTATCATCAGCCCAGGAGGCATGCATATGGAGTGATGGCCACATCACGGACTTCGGAAATTTGATGATATGTCACCATGTGCACAGCTCCTCCAGCATGAACTCGCAATGCGCGATGACCACGACTCGGAGACGATCGTAGAGTGATGAAGATTTTGTACAGTCCGTCCCAGCAACACATTTTTTGAGTTTCTCCGCTGGGCTCATTGACCATACATTTTTCCCAACTTGTTGCAGGGTAACCTCGACGGGCTGTGAGCTATGCCAATCTGGGCATGGGCGCGCCCCCTTGATTCAAGCACTGCAGTGGTCTTTTGACTGACGGCTGGCAGCGTTATGTCAGGACAAACTCCATATGTGCGATGTAAAGCTTGAAGTCGGTAAAAACATTTTCAAAGAATGGGGTTTACATATACTTACTTATCTGTGATGCATAGGTTTGCGTTGGGCTGGTGTAGGGAGCGTAGAAATAGCCCGGACTGATTAAGTGCTAGGTTGAATAGCACATGATGCAACATCATCTCGGGAACATCGTGGGCCCATCGCCGACCCCTTCCTCGGACCACATGAGGACATTCGAGATAGCAATCTATTCAAGCTTTGTAGTTCTACAAATGGTCGTTTCGTAATTGCCGGCGTAGTACGTACATACGAACTCGCGCTACAAACTCGTAGCTCGGACGGAGCAAGCCTGCTCCAGGCTGGGGAGTCAGGTTCAGCTTACAGAACATACAGTATTTTATCCGGGCGCTTTCCGCATGAAAACTCCTTGGATGGTTGTGAAAATTGGGTAATGACTATCACCGGGTTGTGAGTATCCTGTAGCTTCAAACTAGATAAATAAATAGTACATATCACCAAAACTTGTCTTTAGTTGGACGTGGCATTGGTGAATCGAGTTGTAGCGAAACCAATTTGTTTGTTTGCAGTGTCGTAGACGGTGTAGAAGCGCTCGAGGAATGCATAACCATTGATGAAGTCCAAGCCTGAACCAGACTTCATGCCAAGGTCAGCCATGATCAGGTAGGTAGAGTTGGCTAACTTGGCTTTTCCGCCAATAGCAGTGTTGAGGGAACGAGGCCAAATTTGAGCGTTGGCGGTGAACTCATAGGATACCTGAGCAGAGACATTGGAAAGTGTCAATGGTTACCACAGTATAGTACCTACTCCACTGATGTTGAAGAAGAGAGACTTGAAACAGTCAAGCTGGTTAGAAGCGATCGTAAGCGAGCCGACAGAGCTGTCCATCTTGGCGCCAGTAGCGTTGACATAACGTTTGTAGGCATCAGTAGCAAGGTAGACCAGGGTTGTGCCTAGGATAGTCAATAAATTTCCAATAACCAATTTATTAGTAACGCTAGGCTTACCAGTATCAACAATGCCAGCAGCGGAGTCGAGAATGCTCATCGAATCACTATAGGTAATGTTCTGGTCTATACCCCAGTATAACCTTGATGGGGAGGTCATCGTGATAGGTCTTCGAGTACGTATAGATGTAATTAGCAACCTCAATTGTCGAGCGTTCACACATCGGACTCACGCAAAGTTGATGACGCCGGTGAATTTCGCTTCATCAACACCACCCCAAGTGAGCTCTCCATTCATAATCTCTTTCTGGAAGGTAGGCTCGAGGGAGATGCCGATCTGGTTCTTACTGATGAGGCCCAAGTTGAAGGCATTGTCAGTGACCGTAGAGATGGTCTCTTTGGAGGAAGGCGATAACGTTCCTGGAATGATAAGCAGATCAGGATCTTATATAGAAGGAAAGAAATATCAAGTCAACCGACCTCGCGTCAGTATGAAGGGTCCGAGACTAGACGAATACGTTAGTCAGAAATAACGAGAGCCGGCAAAAAGGTTAAGTACCCGAGAACACCGTCAACACCATCGAAGCCATGACTCTGTTGAAGCAGGTCAGATAGAGATCGACACATGGTGAGCGATCAAAGGGACGTACAGTATTGGCAACACCAATCGACTGGTTGGTGAGAATGAGACCATTGGCGAAAAATTTCATATACTAGGTGTCGAACGAGCATTACATTGCTCACCGAAAAAGGAACCAGATCCGTAGGTGATGTTCTGACAGGAAAGGGTCAAGAGAAATGGGACTGAATAGGGTGGCAAATTACCATACAATGCTTTCGGCAGTCTCGACACTCGTATTAGTCAGGACGTAAGGAGTCGCCGCGCCGATCCAGGTGTTCGAGCTGATAAAAATCAAGATCAGTATATTGTAACAAACTCATCCGAGTAGAGAAAGCACTCGACCTTCCGGTATCAACGATAAGGTCGATTATACGATGGACGATAGAAGAAATGTTCATCTTCGAGGAACTAACAGCTACTTACAGGTAGTGGGAGGGTTCCCAACACCGATAGTGGCGATGTAAGTGACAGCCACATTATAAATCGGTTGGTCGATCACGGTGGCAATCGAACCAGGAGCACTGCTAGTGGAGGTGAAGATGCTGGTCTCAGTGGAAGTGCTGTACTCAGTAGAAAAAGCTGAGATAGTGGTCGTAGAATCAAAGTCATCAGCATGGGTCTTTAAGGGGGCCAAGCCTCTCACCAGAGCCTGACCACGAGTCCGGAGGTACTTCGCGCGGGCCTGGTCATGGCGAACGAGATTGCTGGCGCTGGCGACGTTGAGACGCCTCTGGATGGATAATTTTACCAGCTTGTCGGTTATGACCAAAGGTTTGGCGGTCACCGACAAGACGAGGAAGAGAGCCATCAGGAAGGGAGCAGAAGAGAACATCTTGGTCTGAGTCCGAGGCTTGGGGGAAGATTAGATGGAGGCTTGACCATCGGTGGTTGTGCGTCTTTATAGACTTGTTACTCTATCTTTCCCATGGATCATACAAAAAATGTATATCCATGAACACGCGGTCGAGATTTGAGCACATCGGAAGAAACAGGTATGTAAGGCAAGGCGACGTTTGCGCTATATGCAGGCAAGAAGACAACTAGGGTGTAGTTTCAAATCGGATAGACGACAGCATCAAGTTACAAGTGATAGAATGGTTGTTGATGATTCAGTTTTCAATGTCGACTCACTTGCAACGTAGACACATCTGTTGTTGATGCCCCTAGTCTGCACAATTTCAGTGAAGAGAAAAGCCACGAAGGTCAGTCCCGTTGACGCATTGATGACATTGACATCGAATGATCAAATGCAGTATAGCGGATAATCTTCCCATTGCTCACGTAGACTATGTCGACCGTGACCATATATTCAACAGCAGCAAAGCCAATGGCACGTCGGAGTAGCACTCCCCCTGACAGATGTGAAGTGAAGATTCAACGAAAATAGACATGTGTACACTGCACATGAAGCCATTGTGGACGCTGAAGCCGCCGCCCAAGATGATGATCATATCGAAAAGTCTCGTGGGGTGATGATCGACGCGTTGTGCCGACTTTATCAAAGATTTCGGGATTGTATGTACCGATCGACGATTTTGCCGAGCTTGGGCCTGGAATCGAGGAGAAACTCGGACGAATGAGCGCCAGCATCTTGGCAGCTGGAGGTTGTGCCAGGGAGAACAATGACAGATGTCGAAAACATCTGACGAGTAGCAAACGAATCGGCGATAGGATTAGCATCCGATAAGATGACCACACGTTGATCATGAGTCTTTGTACAATCTTTGGAAGCCCAAATTGGGCCGTAATCGTCACCACGCTCAGCTGTCATTGACTCTGGGAGAAATGATTTTTGAATCAGGGCATAAGTTATAGCTGTACATGTCATAATGTATATCAATTTGCTCAGATTCTCAAGAAGCAAACCATGAAATTTCTCTCGCCCTCGTCTTTGCTCTTTTGGCGATAGAGTAACCACCTTGAGGTATGTACCAAGTAGTTACCCTCTTCTCAACCGTTTGTGAGCTCTTCTGCTCTTCAGGCACGCGATCCGAAGCTTTGCAGTACTCGCCCTGACGCGCGCCCTTTGTACCGCGCATACTACTTGAACAACACCGACACCATCAATATCGAAGCAGAGCACATCTATCACTTCGACCTGGCCGAAGTGCAGTCGGCCGTTTGCTTTGGATACACTAATGAGAGCTACATCTTCCCAGTCGAATCCTGCTCTACCGCCTCTACAGTTCCTTCTTCACGGACCACCTTTACACCACCAGCACAATCGAGGGTGTCTACCATATCCTTCTGGGATACAACTTGAAATATCAGGGTATTGCGGAGTACATCTATCCTAACGCCAGTTACGGAGGTTTCCTTTGCATCGCGTATACAGTCTGCTATGGACGGATCATTTATACACTACGAATGTCTCTGAGCGCGACGATGCCTTCAAGTCTGGTTATTAGTATAGCGAGGGAATCACTGGTTCTGTCTATTCTCGATGAGATTAGCACCTGTCAGTGTATATGGCTTATGATGATTCACAACGGCTTTCAACCTAGTTTTCCGACGGCGTGTGTTGGACGCTCGATCTTGTACTGTGCATTCTCCTACTATTGTTACTTATATCTGATCTTCACACATTATGTTTTGAACGTCGTCGTATCCGCGAGCTATTCAAGGTACGATACGATACCACAATATCCAGAGGGCCCACCAGGAGGCCATTGCTTTCGACGTCTGTCTTCCCTGTAGTTTTCTAGATCTGGCCATCCCTGCAGCTTGACCGCTGCTTGAACTCGAAGCTATGAAGAACGGTCACGGTGTTGGGAGTAGGCCTTTCTCCGGCACTTGTCCTCGGCGCCTCGCTATCCTCATGGCGGCCTATAGATAGGTTTATAGCAGTGTCCTTCAGTACCCTCACCCTTCCTTGGCTTTCTCCAGCCAATTCCAAATGGATGTGGTGAGAATCCAACCATAGTGTCCTTCCGTTATCGTCACCTGGTTTCCAGTGGGTACACCTTCCAGCGACTCATCAGATCTCTCATGTTGGAATGAAATAGACACGACCAATAATTGATAGGGTTGTATTTTGAATACATCGGACTGGTGAGAGGTCTGCTTAGTGATTTCCGCTGAGGAGTTTTCATCGGGTACCGGACACGCAACACAATGTCAGTCGTAGAGAAGGATGAAAATGCGAAGAGTGCCAAGAGGGAGGTGAGAAGCATAACTTGTGATCTGTTGAACAGAAGAGATTCACTTGTTTGGGACGGGGGGAACAGTAACCGTCGAGGAGAGAGAAAGGCCAGCTTCTTGAGGATTACCTTTCCTGGGGCTGGTCTAGAAATTTTAGGCTACCGTGACACTGGTGCCGTGCAGCGATGTTCTGAGTTCAAGTAAGGGCTGTGTATCATACGTTAATTCGCAAGCATGTTATTGCCAGCTCAAAGAGGTAAAGTCAGGTTATCTGTGTAGTTAGAGTTGGCGGTGGATAAGACAGTAAGAACTAATAGGAGAGAGAAAGTAGGCACGCTCACACAAGATAGGCCGGGGAACACTCAGGATAATACAAGGACCCGTTAAAGGAATAATTGATCCATGCATGTCCACAGATAGTTCAAGTGACAGCTTCCTAGAAGCTGTGGCAAAATGCATTCATCGGAGGTATTTATTATAACCGATGCGATAGATAAGCAGAGAACGACATTCCCTATGCATTCAGAGGGAAGGCATTACAGATTGTCTGAGGTAAGTGCATTCTAAATAGAGGTTAAAGTTCAGTACGTTCAGTCGTTGAGATCCAAAGGTCTGGGTACTCGGGACTCGGAACCCTGACCGGTAGTCGATTAGGAGAATGTTAATGATCATCTATATTGTGTACATAAGGAGGAACTTCTGAATGAATTAGCTAACGGCTGCATTACGGAGTTCATGATCCTTCATAGTTACCTCGTCGTTACTTGTTACTTCATGCCTTGCCTCGGAATGCATAGGGAATATTGTTCCCTACTTATCCACTGTATACCCATACATTCCTAATGAATGTATTTTGCCACACCATCTAAGAAGCTGGCACTTGAACGTTTGAACGATTTGTGGACATGCATGAACATGTCTATTGTGCTGTTCTGGATTTATAAAAGCACCTATTTTATGGTTGTACCCCCAGGTTGGAGTGAACTCTAAGAACTTGCTTTCAACTTCCAGCCCAGCATGCAAATGAAACTCCACGCCTGTGTTCTCCTTCTCTTCAGTCTGACTCAGGCTGTTGTTGGGAGTCATGCAGATAATACTGTCAAGCGTGACATCAACTCCCCATCTTCTATCCAGACGGCGTATGCGATCCAATCTTCACCTGTAACATTTATTAATTGTTTGTTCACATTCCCTAGACATATTCCCAAAGTAACACCTGGAGAGGCCCACTGTGGTACCACCTTTTATCCTCACAGCTGCTGGCAGTGGACTACTGTTGCAGGCAATTGGTGCTGGACTGAGCCGACAGTATATTGCATCAAAGACGTCGATTGCAGAGATAATTCAGAGTGCTACGCGTAAGATGTAATGGGAGGTGCTTTGCGTACTACGTAAGTATAAATTGGAATTTGTTAGACTTGTTGGCTGACCTAGAAGGCAGCATTGAAATCTGAATCGTCGTTGACTCTCAATATGTTTTCTCATATGTCCAAACTATCCGTCTTATCCTCGCGATCTGTGTACTACACCGACAATATCTTGTACTAGCCTTGCTTCTATAGATCACTCTCGATCCGTTGCTCTCTGGTAACAGAAGCTCATCGAATGATCGCGGTAGAGCAAGTTATTTTCGGGAAATTCGGATTAATTAGCACCAGTGGAAGTTGTGCCAGAAGGAACAATGGCGGATGTCGGAATCTGACACTCGCAACTGCCAACGAATCGTGATCCATCCAGATAAGATTAGCATCCGAAAGGATGCCGATAGATCACCACACATTTTGAATTTGTCTTTGGTCTCTTGGCCATCGTCGTATGTATCCAGTATTTTTCTCTCTTCTCATCCGTTTATGTGCTCTCCTGACGTCCTCAGGTACGCGATCCGGAGTTTTGTGGTACTTATGCTGACGCCCCCCCTTTCTACCGAACGTTCTTGAACACCATGGATTTCGCATCGGTCAACAGGCTGTCGTCATTTGTAAATATCGGGAGCGACGTACCGGCAACAAAACCCTCCCCTCTGGCTCATTCCGTTCCTCGTCATTCTTCACCTCGTCCTCAGGAGAGGGAAAGTACACCCCCACAACACTCCGCTCCAGCGATCAACAAATGAGGTTTCGGTGGGAGCGGGAACGCCGTAACGAGTACCACGAGCTGTACGAGACATCCGCAGTCCAACGTAGCTTGGCAGGGCGAGACGTCTGCTATAAGATGGTCTTCATTCCACCAATATCACCATGTGAGAAAGGGAGAAAAGGAAGAAGACGTACGCAGAACGAAACACGCTGGAGTCTGCTGAGTGTCACCTGCGCCAGATTTCCTGGAAGGAATTGTAGAGGGAGAGCGGTACGGGTCCCGACTATTCGTAGGCTGGGAAGATGTGGGTCGAAATTCCTTCGTCAAGGTATCCGAGATGAACGGCCGACTGCACTTTGGAAAGGTCCAGAGTGTAGATGTCATCGGTGTAAATATCCATTCCCAGGCGGCACTGACCACCGTCGCATCCATCTCCCTCTTCGACAACGACACCCGCCGCTCCCTAA
>JAGGAW010034635.1:0-10156 GCA_017657375.1 Termitomyces sp. T27
TCCGCAATCTGTGCACACAGAAGGTCCTCAGTTCAAACCTGGGTCGACTCACTGGTATGATCTTTTTCGATCTCCTTCGTCCCGTTTATCGTTGTACTCAATGCTAGATCTTTATGTAGCATTTCGCAATGGCTCGGAAGCACAGATGGAAGATCTATCCAAGTTGAACGTGGGTGTAGTACTTACATACTTCCAAAGTCAGTCCATATATAACATTGGCTTCTAGTGAAGCCCATATCTATACTATTTCCAATGGTGAGTGCATCGACGTCATCATGGAGATTCAGTGTGACGATGTGATTATTACAGACACTGTGCGCTGAAAGGTCTAAGAGTGACTCTTCGCCGGTCCCCACTTTAAAAAGTGTCTTAGCCAAATATCTTGCCAACTGCTGATGGACCATTGTGACGTTGACCAGGACTCCCTGTCACCCTCTTTTCTACCTTCAACTCCCTGCCATACTCATTGTTTTCTGCCTCTTAAAGCATATTACCATGCTGCTGCTTCAAAAACGAAAATCCAGGAGATATTACTCGATAGGGGTATATCCAGTCGTTTTGTCATTCAGGCAGGCTTTGACGAGCGTCTTATGCGAGACAATTATGTCGTGGAAGTGCTTCACTTTTATCTGGATACCAAAAGGGTTGGAAGAAGAGCTGCGTCTGCCATCACTTCTGCGCTTTCGCCCTTTCCAGTCTATTTCCACACCCTGAACGGCACGAAGGCGCCGAAAAAGCGCCCAGTCCCGTCGTCATATCAACTCAATGGCATAGTATCAAATTTGGATGCATTGACGTTAGTATTCCAAAGGTTCAAAGAAGTTGATGAAGGCAGACCTGATCATCCGGATGATCTTTTCAAAGCTTTCGAGGGAAAGAGCTGGATAGGGATGTCATACTGTGAGAACACTGAGGATCGGAAATGAGCCTCGTACTGTTGCCCGTTCACCTCAGAAGTGGCTTTCGAGACCAGCTCTGAGTCTCTCCCTCTTTTTCGCTGTGAAGGCATTTTCAATGTTCAGGTCTGTTGCTTACCTCTCACATATGACTTTATTGAACTCAAGGGTACCAGCTGGCGGGAAAAGACGATATATTACCAGGCAATCAAGAGTGTTTTGATGATCGCTCAGCGTTGATTCGTATGCAGGAGTTTCATGCCTCGACTTCGACACATCCACCATATACCGTTGCTCGATGTGATATATCCCTCCACGTCAGAGGGGCAAAGCCTGTTAATCGCCGTCAGAGATGGGATATACCTACTGATCCTTCCGTGGCATCTACTTCCCAGTTGAACAAACACCCACATTCATATTATGACTATTGCCTGACATCACTTCTAGGGAATCAAACAATTCCAGTTCAGTGGACAATGGAACGTGGGGTGTCGCGTCAAATGTGGCATCTTGACGACTTAACGAATTATGTCTGGACACGCGATGTCAAGCCTGGCAACTTCGAATGCTCAGTAGACAGCATTTCTCCATCCGACATTTGCGCTGCCGTATCTCTCAATTCCCAAGACTCAGCTCAAGCCGAAACCCTTGTGATTTGGTCATCGGATCCGACTGGTGCATTCTCAAGAGGCACCATTGACGACCTTCCTGCCTTTGCCACTATTGCCCGTTATTCAAGTATCGCAACCGAGATGGAGAGCATAAGCAGTACTAGTGGTATATGGACTGTCCAGAATAACTCGCGATGCGTGGACGAGAAACTAGTGAGACCTATTAGCGGGGGTTCGTCCCTCAAAACCACTTCTCTCAAGTCGTTCAGCTCGGAACCCGCATTCGATAAACCACGAGAAAGATCGTGGCTTACTAGTTTGGGGCTCTGCCTTTAAAATAGGTGACAACAGGTGGTACGTGCGTTACAAAACTTCAGCCAATTAAAAGGGACAAATGATTAGGGGCTATAAATCAGTGTAGCCTGTGTTTGATATAATTGTCTGGTTTTTCTTCATTTATGTAGATGAGAACGGATTCGAAATACGAAAGCTCCAAATGTCCAACATGAAACGGAAGTCATTTTGCACAGCTCATTGTAGTTGTGACGTTAAGCTCGTCAGAGTTAGAGATTATAATGTTTTTTTGAGTATCAGAACAATGTCAGTGTTTAACCATCCCTCACTGGCAAGCCCCTATGGCCGACTCTCTTTGCATCAAACTTTTGTACAGTCTGATCTCCTTGAAGACGTACTCCAAGTCAAGTTGCACAGGCTCATCAGGGGATGCAGAGGTGACAGGAGGTAGGGTGGGCTCGAGTGTGCCCTTGTGCGGGATGTCAAGGTCGGAAGAGGAGGAAGGGGATGGTGACGGTGATGATGATGGTGATGATGAGCCTGATGATGCGCCACCATATCGGCTGTTAACAGATTTACGCCGAAGTTTAGAGGCGTGTTTATGATATGTAATGGTGACGACGTCGACGAACTGATCGATTCGGTCGACGACTTGGGAGAGACGAGGTCTGGTGATAGTGGCGGTTGTCATTGTGGAGAATTGATTGTTATGTTTGCAATTAGTGATGGTATGAGTTAGAGCGATCTGATGAGGTTGCGAGAAAAGAGCGGCTGATTTATGCACTTTCGCCCCTCGGACGAAGGTGGGTCGTCGACGAAAAAGGCAAATTCTCCTATTGCAAGTCTCAGTCTCCTCCTCATGCAGGGCCACCTCCTATACCCCATGTCCACTGACCGAACCTTGGTGTCGGAAGTAAGTATATAGACCGGCTGTTCTAATATCAGAATATCCAAGTACCGTTTATTCTCCTGTCTCGTACTCTACAGGCACCGAAGCGACGGCATCTTTCAATGACTCCATATCCAAAGAACCCTGCCCAGCCAAAGCCGTAACCCCCATCTGACCCTTCAACCCTTCATAAAAATCCCTCGTCAGCCCAGCCTTCTCTCTATCCTCAACATTGAACGGCCCCTTCAGATCACCTCTCCAACCACGTCTCACTTCCTCCCTAAAAGCCTGGACAGGATCCACCCCCTGTTCCTGCTCACACAGCCACGTAAACCACCGATGTCCCGAAGTAACATGGGTCACTTCATCGGCATGGATAACCTCCATCACCTTCACGCTCTCCACATCTCCCGCCTTGCGGAACCGCTCGATCGTTCCCGGATTGACGTCGAGCCCTCGTGCCTCGTGGACGAGGTGGATGATAGCTAGACGGGACCGCAGGGACTTTGATGTTACAGTTGCTGATTCCCAGAGGGAGGCATGTACAGGCATGGTCCCGTATGGGGTGCTTGGTGAGATCGCTGAGAGTCTGGATGTCAGGAGGGTACTGATGTGCGTCGATGTTAGTGTTGAGAGTGAGAATAGATAAATGAATTGGTCATACAAGTGTTTTGACTCATCCAGAGCCATTTTGGTAAAGTCAGAAAAAAAGGCGGGAGGCATATTTGGATACGATGGTCCGAAACGCGCCATAATATCCCATCTAAAAAGTAGTGTGAGATTGATACTGGATAAGATAGAGGATATAGACAGACGCAAGGTCAATCCTAGAGCGTGGGACTGCAAATCAACGAGCTGAAGATATCTCGATCGACAGACAGACTTACGCCCACTGTTCGATGTTCGCCAACGCATGAAGCATGACTGCTCTATTCTTTCTATTTTTCATTTTTCCAGGGTCTATCGTATTCCTCGAAAGGTGCTCTTCGCGAGGAGGAACATCTGGTGGGCGAGGCGCATTGGGTGATTTATGGCCGATAGACGACAACTTTCCCGTTCGAAAGAGATTCACAGCTTCTCGGGTACGTTGTACCTTGTTCGCAAGTGAGAGATTTGTAAATCACGAAATTCGGAGCCGTACTTTAAGAGTAGGATTTGAAGTATTCAGGATTAGAACCGCCCATTGCATCAACGTCGTCGGTGGGTTGTTAATGGGCACAACGGGTTCATCGACTACGAATGGTGTTGATGTTGGAGCAGTGACAGGCAGTAGAGGCGCCGTTGGTTTGGGAGGAGGATCCGCAAACTCTGTTAAATTTTACACAAGTGAGCACGTAAAAGCACCACACCAGTGGTTGAATGCACCTTCGGAAACAGGACGAAGCTCAACAAGACGCCAACTGGTACCGCCTGTGGGTGTCTCTACCCAGACCTTGTCAATGCCGTCGAATGGGTCAGTCTTGACTTCAACGGCGTAAGTGCAAGCCCTCAGCCCCGTCTCGCTCTTTCCCGTGCGTAAATCAAAGTCATATCTTTCGATGAAACCCTCATGAATCCAAAATACGTGGTATAGGTCACTCGGCTGCGCACCTATGCCATGGGCAAACGGCGACAATAGTTGATTCGTATTCTTCAATGTCCGCATGAGAAAGGTCTGCCCCAAGGTGGGGGCAAGTGGATTCCATGACGTAAATCTGTTTGTACATGGGGTTTTCTTCTGTAGAGCCAGAGGGCTCGCGATCGAGCTCGGAGACCTCGGGTGTTAGTCTGAAGAGTATAAGGGAGTGATATGTTCCTTCATGAGATCGAAGAGTCAGAAAAAAACGTGAATGGCTCAGTAGAGCGCTGAAAGGAGCTATTCTGAGCGCAATAAGTATCGTTCTTGATTCAGAGAACTGTGAACGCACTGTATTTGCTCCATTCTTTAGGTTTTGACGAACGGTGAACCGCCGCGGCGAATCGCGATCACGCTGATTTAGGTGTGAAGTGATAAGATGATAGATCTAAGTATGCCCACGTTGCAATTTGAAAGTCCATAACCGAACTTTTAGTCACTGACTCATACCTACTCTATGATAATCTTGCTGCAAAACCATCTCAGTGTCCGATCTCACCAACGATATGAAGAAATCAGAATCTTTGAAATTGATACGAAAAGCGCCCGTTGGAAGTGCGCCAGACAACCGATTGACTATACCCTGGGACGAATTGGATGGGGAAACTCATGTGAACTTTGCTATCATTCTCCATCACCTGAAATATCTGATTGACGCTTGGTTCGCGTAGCTCCTCATCAAAAGGGCCTCTGACGGCTCCTTGGAGGGGCTTCAAGCCCTGACGGCATGGATGGAACTGAGCAAGCTCACTGCTCGGCAGGATCGTCTTGTACCCCTGCTGTTTCGCCATTTACAAAAGGATCCGCCTTGTGATATAAGAACAGGCGAAGGGTTTCTCAAAGCAAAGTACGTTGCGGCTTCTCTCGAAGGTGTCCTACAAAGCTTCATGTGGCAAGCCTCTGTCGAAAAAATCTTTACATCCCTCGCGTTCCAGTTCTTTAATCGATTCTGGGACAGTATTTGGAAATGGTTGATCGTCTTGCACAATCATATATCTATGGAAGGGTTCTTTCATAAGAAAGATATGCCTGCCAATGATACCAACACGCTCCTTTGCATTCGTCGTATAGTGGTCATCGTCAATGAAAGAAAACGTTGCACTTCAAGGTTGCTCGTGACACCTGGGGCTGTTCCGCTACTTGTAGACATTTGGATTAAGCTTTCGGAAACGTCCACCGAGGCCAAACATCCCTCGGACATGCACAGTTGGTCCACAATAACCAGTGCTCTCATGACCGCCGTGCACGACGGTGCCATGGAGCAAGTCATAAAAGAATTTGGAGGTGACATGTCCCGATTTTCCGCATTGACTCTCAAAAGTCTCCGTACATTCACTCAAGACGACAATGGCTCTCAAAACTTCTCCACAGCAGTTCTTACACTTCTCGCCTTTGTCTCGGTGACATCGGCTATGCTTCCCGGGCTGAGCACCGAGTTACTTGCACAGCATAGTATGATCGAGATGATGCACACTTTCGCTTTCTACGCTGACAAAAAACCTTCGGGTGAAAAAGCGGCTGAGCAATGTTACCTACTACGTTCCGCCGCATGGTCCTCCCTTCTCTATGTGCAGTCTACAGCCGCAATCACAGACGGCTTCACGTGGATCACCCAAGCCGTCCGTTCGCAGCTCATACAATCTATGCTCAAGGCAATGACGACCATGCCGGACGTCGAGGCGTTCATACCCGCTCTATCAGTTGAACTCCGTAAAAAGATTAGTTTTGAGTCACTGGAGGAGCAAACTATTCTTATCTTTACCGTCTTATCGAATTTTCTCATCTATCGCTCGTTGACAAGGGAAATCGAACGTGCCATGTCCGATCCCCAGGTTGCCCGGCTCGAAAAGCTCATACCAAGAAGTGGAAAATTCTGGAAGGCATGGGTCAAGTTCAAGGCATTTGTTGAGGACAGGATCGAGTTTAGGCATGATTTTGATAAGGTGGAAAAGTACTCCCTGCCGTGTTCTGCGCCTGATGTGAGCGAGTCGTTCCGTGATCTCTGTTCATGAATGTTGTGTTGATGAGAGCTTTTTGCAGTGCAATAACAGGGAGACAACGCGTTACTTCAAGTTGTGTAGTGCGTGCCAAACATCGCCATATTGTTCCAAAGCGTGTCAAGCAAGAGATTGGAAATCCGGCAAACACAAGGCGCACTGTCGCAAGGTCCGATCAGAACGTGCAGGTGGGCATGACCATCCTATCTATCCCTTTCATCTTTTTTTCTCTAATCGTCTCCGTCTCAAAGCCGGCATCCCAGTCCCAATGAGTGACACAGACTACCAATTCGTGCAATACTCTGGGGAACGTGACATCCGACGACACCGCGCCAAGCTCGCAGAAGCCCACTCGTCCGTCCTCTCAAGCACAAAATCGGAAGACTGTATAATCTTCGCAGACTACTCTGGTGTGTGCGGGGCACCCCTAGCCTACGTCATCGACGCCCCCGAAAACTTCCCTAACAGGCGCGAGCAGCTTCTCCCTCCCGGCCAATGGAAACCAGGCCTGCCGGTGACGGGCTCCCGCACGCATTTGATTGTAAATGTGCCGTACGGGAAGACGCATCATCCCTATTATTTTGGGGGGAATATGGATGGGCGGCCGTGGGAGTTGTGGATCAATCATCTATTGTATGAGAAGATGCCCGAGGGGGTATTAGAGGAGAAGGGATTCGAGATGCAGTTTGAGTTGAAGGTTGAGAGGGCGAAGGATATGTTCGCAAGTAAGGAGAGGGTGTCGTGGTTGTTGGTTGATTGATGAGTGATTTTTATGGTTTGATCGTATGTTTGATATATGGAGAGGTTGGATGATGTATGGTGGGTGTACGTGCAGGTAAGTGAGCTTTCTTGTTTGTTTGACGGAAATTCCTTCTCTTCATCCGTGTCCCAATAGATCTGGATCGATGTTGAGATGAAAGTCCAAAACTGCAGAAAAAAAGCTCGTAAAGGGCTTAATACCTACCTAGATTATACCTTGGACTGACATTTGAGTGTTCTACTAGTCTTCATTCATTAATAATGTTCAACCCGATTTATTCTTATCACAGGAGGTGGGGCAGGAAATGGAATGATTAGACTGTTGACTCAGGCTAGGATTGTGCATATTTTGGTAAGTGGGTGGGCTTTGTATGTCGTACAACCTCATTTCGTGCCCTGAAATTGACCTCATCAAACATGAGATAATAGATTGTAAGTTATACAACTGCAACAGATTCACCTCCATATGCAGATGATATCTGGCAGCAGATCTACTTTCATCCTTTTTGCGCTGTCAATTCTCATCATAAATTTTATGAATGATCATCAGTGAAAAAAATCAAAGACCTTTGTGGTCAGAGCCATCATCTCAGAACGTCAAGTCCATTTTTACTTAGAAGATATGCTTGTTCAGGTCCCCCGTCCAGTTTAGATCACAATGATTCCTCCTTATATATTAGTTTTACTAGTTCACCACACGTTGATAATCCTCTTCCCTCCCTACCTGGTCTATTACTTATCTGTACCAACATGACACCCGAAGAGCGGCAAATTATCCAAGGTGTAGGACAAAGCTTGCTTACTGACTGGGTTGTTCAACAAGCAGTTGATTCTTTTTTTTATGGTCTACCTCTTTCTCAGTATCAGGACCAGATGCTAACATGTTGAGCGCTCTACAGGTCTCTTGATGCCAATTGCAATCATGGCTGCCTACTCTTCTACTCAGTGAGACAGATTTCCCACATAAATCATCACTCATCCTGATTCACTATGTCTACTAGCCATCAGTCTCGAACTTGGCTTCATAAATGCCAACTAGCAGTCATTTATCTGGGCATTATTACATTCGCTGGAAATTTGGTGTGGGACATTGGGACTTCAATTATTGACTATCAAATCTTCCAAAGCAACATTACATCTCTTTCCCAACGTGTTGACCATGTCAATACTGTCCTCGGGAAGTGGAATGTGGGTATTTGCTGGCTTGAACTCATTCCTGTGAGTCTTCCACTTCCAAATCCAATAATCCCAGGCTGTGATAATAATATTAATGGCTTAGCCGGTCATCAATGATGCCTTCATCATATGGCGTGCATGGGTTGTCTTCGAGAGACGATGTTGGGCACTATATATTTCCATAGTACTCTGTCTATGCAGCCTTGGTGTGTGGGATCCATCATCCATCACCAATACCATTCTGCATGAACTGATACCCCATACAGTTGTCGCACTGGTCTTTCTGTCATTTTACTCAAATATTGATGTCCTCATTGCAGCTGAGGAATCTAACGATTCAATTATGGTTAACCTGAGCATCACAACTACTATTTTGTCATTTATCACCAATTTTGTTGCCACATCCTTCATTGGTTGGACATTGTGGTATGCTCATATGCATTTCTTGAACATTCACCCAACCATAATGAATTTCTTTCATGACAGGAAACATGTGAAATTTTTACAAACAAATGTAGACAGCCAACAACGTCAATCATTCAAATTGTGGCGCATCTTATATCTCTTGGCAGATGCAGGGGCTTTTTATGCTTTTATCCAGGTTAGATTCAGAAGATCTGTGTCTACTATGTAGGAAATAATGACCATGTCCACAGCTGGTTAATATTGTGGTAGACACTGCAGTTCCCAACCAATTAGCTGGAATCTTGTCTGCTGAAGTGATTGATAACCTTTATAGTTCCATCTCAGTGCGTATCATCTTATCTTATGGTTTTCTATATATTCATTCATCCACCTATGCAGTTTGTCTACCCTGCGTTGACAATTGCCCTCATCCACGGGCCATTTTCAATTGCAGGTGTGCATGAGACTGTGAACTCACTCCAAATATCCACTATGGGTGCCTGATTTGCCCCTTGGACAGGACTCCAATCTACTGAACTCTTCTACATCTCTCCTTCTGTCTCATCCAACAGAGCCAGATTTTTGGTCACCATATACTAAGACTACCATAGCTCCTTGCCTGATACTCAACTGATACTTACCTATTATTTTTCAGAAAATCGGTGTATAGTTATTACATTGTTTGATTTTTCTCAGTCCATTTTACAGCTCCCGTGTCTAAGTATCTCTGCTCTACAGGCTCCGGCAGAGATCCTATAGTAATTTATTTCTTGTTTGTTTCAACACCAAACACCTCAGTGTCTCTGGAATTTGACAACTTGACTTAACATATCCTTGAGAATAGCTCTTAAGAGCTCTCAATATGCATGTCCAGCAAATGAATTGATTGTTGTTGAAATTGGGCATAGGGAAGGTGGGTGTATTCAGAAATTTATGGTGACTATTATCATAGGAAATCTCATCTTATCTTCTGTGTAAAGAAACCACAAGAACTCATGGCCCGCTGGTTCTTGGGTTATGGCAGTTATACTTGCATGACACAGTATCCAAAAAATACTATTTCTGTGTAAACAATCTCTTAACACTGTGGTTCCGCATCATGAATCCATTTGAGCACCAGCCCTACCACGAAAGCCAAAACAAAATGGAGAAATCAAAGATAACGTACTCGTGGACTACCAAAGGACCTTAAGCGGCTTCGTCGCATCCTGGATATATATGATGACTACGGGTATCATTGAACACCTTCCACTGCTCATTGGACACGGCACTTTCCATCCTGCCAAGATTCACTTAGTGAAGACCAATAATGAACAGGGGAATGCGCATACTGATCTGAATAAGGCACAGGTCCTCATGATCACTGCACAGCGTTATGCGGTATTCAGAGTGGGAGGTGAACATCCGATTTGACAAAAGAAATTATGAATATGGGTCTCCGGGAGAAGGTAGACAACTCACTCGTGATAGCAAGGAGACTCACTACGTTCATTCGCCTCTCTCGTCCAAAACAC
>JAGGAW010034636.1:0-10111 GCA_017657375.1 Termitomyces sp. T27
ATTTCAGAGAAGAAAAGATGTGAAGAGAAAGGTAGCTCACATGAGTCTCAAGTTTGTTTGTAGTCCCTCACCAAGTTCCTTTATCTACTGAAGCTCCTCTAGTAGTGCTAACCTTTCAGGAAAGAGGGTGTACTCATCATTCATTACTGTTATCATGAACCATAGGAAAAGCTGTTTGCAGATGGCAAGATTCAACTGTTAAAATAGACCCCATCACAAAAAAGAAGTCAAATAAAAGAAAGTTTATTTTCATATGTTAAGAGACCTAATCAGCAAGAGAACTTGAAACTTGAAACTGTCATTTTGTATGTATGTAGTACAATGAATGATATATAATATAGAGAACCTGTATCTTGCCCTCTTCACTCACAAAACAATGACAAAACAAGTAAAGTACCCTCACTGGGTCAGCTGCCAGAAGTATGAGCCTCCAGGATGAAAGAAGAAGTGGCAATGGTTGAAGTAGTATACGTGCAAAGTAGGCCCTGAGAAACTCCTAATGAAGCTTGTCCAGAAATTTCCAAAATTTTGGCCTCAAATCTGCAATAATGAACAACATAGTGCCTTTTCTTGTGTCTGGCATGATGGGAAGCATTGGGGTGACAAATACTGAAGTCAACACTTGAGCTATCATGAGTGTAACACCTCAAGAATTTTGTTGTCAAATTTACCAAAATTTTTGCCCAGCTGGGCCTCAAATCCACAATATTACAGACTAAGATTGCCTCTCAGAACCCTCAAATCCACAAAGTTAAGACTTAGATTTAGCCAAATTTTCTCCTTGAATCTACTATTCTGTGAACAAGCTTTATAGGGAGTTTCTTGGGGCCTCACAAAGTAGTACATGCTGACACCCAGTCCATGCTGACAAATGGAGCATGTGAGGTTCAAACTCTGCTTGGTATTGGTATCAGTATCATCCACCCCATTGGGTAGCAAGCCTGATTTTTTTCAAAAAGGAGGATTTTGATGATTTCCTTTTCTAGATCAGTCTTTTTCAATGACAAAGCTGAAACCCTCAGGACAGAAAAGGAAATTACTCCATCTAACAAGGAAATTCAGACATCATGAAAAAACTGGTCAATGACCAGAAGGTCCAATTGGCTGGGATAGACATAGACATAGACAGAACAACCTCATGTGCTCTACACATGCAGTGCAAACAATATGCATTATTGCTACCTTGCTGTCAGCATTATTGACTCATAAATCTTCTTTACATTCTTCCATACATCCACAACCACCTTGCAATTCATGCCAAGTCTAGGTTTGACAACTCTCTTTGCTATGTACCCTTGCTAGGTATGTCTCAATTATCCTTGCAATAGCTTGTACTCATTCTAACAGCTGCACTACAGTTCTTGTAGTTTTTTAGTTGTTGTAGTGAACAGGCTAATGCAAAGATCTTTTCATTGTCACCTCTGTTGCATGCCCTGGCTCATTGCCAATGTTTCTGAGTCCTTGAGCCAAAAATAAGTCTTTAAAAACAAATCCCAACCAATTTTCTTTGATCTCCTCATTGCGCTTCACCATGTCTGTGGCCACTGGCAAGTAGACCTCCATTGCTTGCCCAAATCACATTTCTTTCTGTCTTAAATGTCAGTCTTTTCTAAGAGATGTCAAGTGTTGCACAGGGCAAGATCAAAAACCTTCTGATTGGGGTCATTGGTACCAAATTGTGCATATAACATTCATAACTATGGACTACTTCTCAAATGGCTAACAGTGCACATCCACCAAATGTAAATTCTTCACATGGGTCAGTGACCCTATGCCTCAACACTTGATTCCTGAAGATGTTGCATTATTCCTGGCTCAGCAACAGTCAATGTTGATGGCTCCTCATGAGATCCAGGCTGCAGGCTTCTTATATACCTCTGCAACCTGCAATAGCAAGAATCAAGTTGGAAACAAGCTCTGTGAGCAGCTACAAGGCCCTTTTTGTCACAAGTGCTGTGTTGGATCTCCTTCAATGAACAGTTGTAAAGTTCATCATACACTGCCTGTCACTGCTGTGTCATCTCAAGTGCCAAGTCTTGTTTCTCTACCCACACAGGCCTCTATCCCAGTGTACTCTCAGCCACTCACAACTTTTATGGCCTAGATCATGCCAGAGGTTACTTTGCTAACACCTACACCTATCACACCTCAAGCATCTCAGACAGCCCATGGACCAGCTCGTACACATGCTTGTCCTCTTGACCTCACTTATGGCAAGGTATATGCCAAAACAAATGCCAGGCATGTTGAGGTAGCTCATCAACTTGCAGAACTAAAGGAAGCACAGACTCACATTGTGAACACTGTCAAAATTATTCTCTGGTCCCAAATAAGCCTCATCAGAAGTAATCTTACCACCCTTCTCAAAGTTTGTCTAGTTCAGTCTACCTCATCACATTAAAGTTGCTACCAAGCAGCCAAAAATTCTTATGCCCATCAATTATGATGTATTAATGGACAAGATCAAACCATCAACTGTCATTGAGGTTCTCAACGACTACATTACTTCTCAGTGGTCTCTTTAACGCATCGACTTACTCATTGATGTTTCCAATGGATCTTTTGGACCTCATATTCTTATGCGCTGCCCTCCCCTCACCAATCCTGACTGCCATGTGCTGCAGGAGGAAGGACTGATGGTAACTCCTAAAACTATGCATTTAAGTTTTACTACAGCCTCTACTACTGCTCTAGAATCTTTAATGCCAACTTCCATCCCCCCAAAAGGTCTATCATGCATTCAACCCTCCAAGAAAGCCCACACACCCATCTTTTCTCCTGCTAAATTTCCTTATAGGTTCTTCCAAGATATGGATTATGGTCTTGCCCAATTTGATGCCTTTTGTAGTTGCCAGTCTCCAGAAGCACAGGAGTCTCAGTTTGCCATCCAGTTTCCTGGCTGTACTTATGTGAAATTGACTTTTGTGGTACATCTTAGACAGTACCATTATGGTAAAAAATGTGGTCTTGTTGACAAGTACCACACTCTACCTAATGCTTTATGGTCAGGATTTGTAAAAGATGTCAATGGTAAGCCTTTGCCATACTCATGTCACATTGTTTGTCAGCTGATACATGCTTTCTTGATGAGACACCATCAACAATGAAGAATTCTCCAAAAACACCAGTCAAGTCATTGAGCTCAGTGATAATGGAAGCAATGGTGACAAAGACACTGAGAAGAGTGATGATGACCCAGACTCTTTGTTCAATGTCCTCATTGCAAATATTGCTACATTCATTGTCAACTCTCAGTTTGGAGCATTGTTTGATTTTTCTCCACCTGAATCCCACAACATTGAGGTCTTGATTCAGACTGAACCTATGGCACAGGGATTTCTCAGGAATGTTTTCTTGGTGCATAATGGCTCTGTCAAGTATTTGAACATCAATTGATTTTTTGTTAGGGTCAATGCACATATATTGGGCGAGGAGATTTCTGTGTTCTCAAGGTTCTCAATCAGAAGGTTCCATTGTATGGCAACCCTGGTATGAATCTTTGGTATGATGGAGTCTGAATGAAGCTTTGTAGTCATGCAAGCATTGCATTCATTGCCAATTGTAAGAGGGTCAAAGTGGAGATATTTGGTATGTGCTTTCTATGTATACCAGTTGTCATTGTCAACTATAATATTTCTGGGGTAGATTTTAAAGTTCTCGAAACACTTCTTGTTCTTTGTGGAAGTTATGAATGGCTCATGATGCCCTTTCTTACTGGCCTTCCATTTACCTCAAAGCAAGCATCTGGCAAGCGCTTCTCAAAAGCTCTTGTTCATCAAACCTTGGTTTCTTTCTCACATTTTGTCTATGACTGGAACAATGGTCATCTGGTTCACATTGATTTCCAAGGTACACTAACAAGATTCTTGTCAGCACACATATACTTACTAGTCCTCAAGGTCAGTACTCAATTGACAAGTCAAGTATCACAATTTTTGATTGTAGTACACATGTCAGGTACTTACATTGTGCAAATACACATTTCTAATCTCATCACATCTCAATATAGGCATCCTGAACCTGGTAAAGACTAAGTTTCAAGATTATATTACCAGTTATGGCAGGCTGGCCATTGAACACTTTGTAACATAACATGAATGCAACTCTATTTGCAAAGCACTTCAGCTACCAGACCTAACCAACACAAAGTATGAATTGAAGGATTGGTGGGCCAGTGATTATCCCAAGTCAGGTTCAGACAGCAATGAAGGGGTGATGGTGACTGAAAATTAACTGGAACAATGTGATCATCCAAAGGTGTATTGTAGCATTGACAAATCTAAAAATACTTACCATCTTTCCATGACATAACTTACTGCACAACACAGATGACACAAATTGTATCAAAGTTGAAGTTTGTCAAGCTGACATCATTATCCAGTCTGGTGAACAAGAGAGGCAAAAGAAAGCATGATCAAAGAGTAAACAAGAGAGGCAAGAGAAAATGTGTTTAAAAAAACCACTCTGCCATCAGGATATCTGGGCACTAAGTCCATGGAGCATCGCACCAGTAGCTCCTACTGTAAAGGCTGTTTCAGGAGAGTCAGAGAATGGACAGAGAATTTAAGTAGAGGTTTTCTGACCTTATATATGCAGGTGGAAATGTCAGCTGATGCCATCAACAAGACACAATGATCAACAAGATGCAAGAGTCATTTGAGGAACGTGAAACAATTGTGCAGTAAACAAAGCATGTTTAGGGACTTGTCTCTAACCTTTGTTGAATAGCTGGCACATGAGGTGGCTACCTTGCATTGCATCATGTTATGTGCATCCATTATTTGATGGTCTGGTTCAGGTGCTCACCTTCTTTCCCAGCACTCACTTCCCCTGGACATCCTTTCCACTGGCCTCTTCTTTGCTGCTGGCCTCTTGCTGGGTAACCACATCTTGACGATGTCGGAGCTCAGCAAGCACAGAGCTGCTGCCATGAGCTCACCCTCCTCTTGCACTTAGCTTGCAGTGCATTGCATCATTCATTCTTGGTGAAGGGGCTGCCATGTTGCCTGGCCAGAAGACAGACCAAATGCCATCTCCTAACCTCTAAAACCATGAATGAAGCATTGAAAATGCTTTGTTTGTCTCCTGCAGCCACCAACTTCCACAACCACCATCACCTCCCCCTCCTCTCCTCTCTGCCCTGTTTAACCACATTGCCTAGCCAGGAGACAGACCAAATGCCATCTTCCAAGCTCTAGAACCATGAATGAAGCATTGAAAATGCTTTGTTTGTCTCCCATGGCCACCAATTTCCACCACCACCATCACCTTCCCCTCCCCTGCTCTCCACCTTGTCCAACCACATTGCCTGGCTGGGATACAGACTGAATACTGTCTCCCAACCTCTAGAACCAAACTAAGCATTGAAAATGCTTTGTTTGTCTCCTGTGGCTGCTAACTCCCACCACCACCATCACCTCCCCCTCTCCTCCTCCCTACCTTATCCAACCACATTGCTCAGCTGGGAGACAGACCAAGTGCCATCTCTCAACCTCTAGAACCATGAACAAAGCATTGAAAATGCTTTGTTTGTCTCCCAACCTCCAGAAGAATCAATGAACTGTTGAAAACTCTTTGTTAAGCTCTTGTAGTGCTGAACAGCTATGAATCCACATCCTCTGCTCTTTCCTCCCTCCCCATCATCTACCACTGCTTCAATGGGCCAGGAGAGTGACCAAGTGCCCTCTCCCATCATCTTGGACCACAAACAAAGTGTTTTCACATGACAAGGCAGCTATGCCCAACACACCATGTTATTTCACCAAGTCTGTAAACTTTGAGCCAGACTGAATATTGTAAGTTCATGAATTGTTGTACCTTTCTTGAAATCTACTTACCATGATCTCTAGCACCCATGTCTCCTTGAATTTCTTCACTGCTGACATGTTCCAACACACTCTCGCTTAGGTCAAAGCATCCACACATGCAAAAACCATCTGTACTCAAAGGACAAACCAAAGTTTTGACCCCAACAGTGTGTACACCTGCCTTGTCCTCATCCACATTTTTGCTTGCTTTCAATCCAATAGTCTGTGCTTATGTTTACAAAGGGTGCATATAGGCTTGGTGAGACCCAGCCTTCTTGATGTCTATAGTGGTGGATGAAATGTTGGAGGCACTTGGTTCAGTGATGTGCATACAGTAGAATAGTTCATTTGTTTGCATGTAGAGGAATATAGTTTCTATTGAACTATGACAGGTGTGATCCATGGATTATGTGCTTGCTGCTCAAGTTCCTCCACAATGTATCAGTTGCATTGCTTGATCATCTTGTTAAGGAAGAAAGTATATCATGTGACTTTCATATCACAAATGATTGCCTGGTACTCACCAAACCACACATTGGTCTGCTTATAAATGGAAGTATTCACAGCCTACTGGCCACCTCAACCAACTCTGAAAATGCAGCAAGATTGCAGAACTGCTGGCAATAGATGTCAGAAATTTTGTATTTTGATTCAAAGTGAAATACATCTACAGGCATGCCTGTATTGTCAAAGTGATAGTTTCCAATTGCATGTATGTGCACTTGGTCGAACACAAAGAATTCAATTGTAAATTCAGGAGTGGAAAAGGTTGCCTTGGCAAAGTCCTATGAACATTGAATATTGAAATGATCCAGAACATAACAAGTAGGGAGTTACTCACATATACAGATGAGACTGCCTCCAAACTGTAAAATGTGGCATGAGAGATGATAACACCACATGCTCACATAATAAGTTGTTCATTGTGTGTGCACCCCTGACTAAAAACTGCATGAAGTTGGTTTTCAAGAGGGGATTTGCCATCACATGTCACACTGTCTTCCATGTTAGAAGTCTCCATGGTCTGTGACGAACCTAGAGCCATGGAATCCTGAAGGGCTGCAGAACTAGATTTTTGGGGACATGCCTGAAGCTGGAACAGAGCCTTTCCTCGGTCATGATATCATTCTTCAATAGCTTGATGCTCTGGATCTTTGCATGTTTGAAAATGTGGGGAAGAGTTGCTGGTACAGCTTCAAATGGCACAAATAGAACCATACTGAGTAGTGTGGGCCAGGCAGAAGTGATCAGTCAATGAGAAAAGTGGCATCTTGCAGTCATGAACCTTGCAAGAATGGTATTCAATAGTGTTTCCATCACAGAAAGCAGGGTGTATTTTGACTAGGGACTCAATGAGTGACTGCATCCAAAGATCTATCTAGAAAACACATGCAGATTATTCTCATCCTTTATTTGAATGAAGCATTTGTCATAGGCATGAGCATAGAGTTCCTGACCTGTCCCCTCAGTATTTTTGTTGCGCTCTTCTAGTGCAGGCTTGAGTTGATCAACTTGAGACAGCTTGTCATGAGGTAATATAAAAAATTTGCTTTGTTCAGCACAGTTAAGAAGGAGAGAATAAAGGAAAAAGCCATTCAATGCATCTTGAGGATGCATTTCCAGTGATGATTGCCATGATGATAGCTGAGAGGGCTGTGAAAACAGGCAATCTCAGAATGCTAGAGGATTGTTATGAACATGAGGTTGTTGGTGTGCAAGGGTCCTGTTGTAAATTCAAGTGCAGTTTGTCGCAGAAAGCCTATTAAATTACAAAGACTTTAATGAGCTTAGGTCTATCTGATATGCACCACCCAAAGACCATTCTGTTCATAAAGAACTCAAGTAAAGCACCTTCTAGAAAGTAGTGTTGTGCTACCTGTATACTGTCAGGAACTTCAAATAGTAAGTTTGTATTGAAGTTTGCTTGTGTACCTAATAGTTGTGATAATATTGGATATGGCACTCTATAGATAGAATCTGTTAGAAAAATAACCATTATAAAGTTATGAATGGCGTGACCTCAACAGTAGAATGATGTTGTGTATATTGGCAAAGCACCTTCCTTGAGTGTAAAGAACATTGCTTTATATGTTTGAGGTTCCATCAAAGTTATGATGTCAGGATTAGAAGAGTGATTTTTGCATGACTGGGTCAAGCAGGACCATACTGGGGAAAGAGGTGATGATAAGCTAGAAAGAGTCAGAATGATACTGAAGGAGTAAGTAATTGGTACTGACAAGTACCAAAATTGAGTGAATTACTGTTGAACAGCAGAACATCATCCTCAGATGCAGTAATGGAAGGATATTTCCAGATATCAGTGCATAGAGCACTCCAGAGAGCTTGTACAGTGTTGGTATTCAAGTTCAAAGAAGAAGATATGGTTAAAACAAGTCCCTGAGGCAATAGAAGAGGTGGTTGTTGACAGTCTTTAATGTGTGCTTCAATGAGAGGTTTGGAAATGCAGGAAAGGTGGATAAATTGGTCCAAGACAGAAAAAAGCAAGCCAATTAGTGAAGAGTCAGAAGACAGAGCATGGAGGAGGCTCTGCAGCATTACAGCACCACACAAGTGGGTTACCTTGTCGCAGACAGTATTGAATGTGTTCTATTCCTGGATACTTATCTTATCGCACTGCCACAGAGTCCAGACCTCGGGCACAATCGGTGAGCCAAGCAAGTAACCACATGGAATGGTCCTTGGCGGTTCATCAGCATGCCATTCTGCCATTGTTTGGCTCAAGGATCAATGATCGGAACAACCCGACGTCTACCCGGTCGTCTATGTCTACGTCTATCCCAGCCGATTGGGTGTTCTCCCAATGCCATTATTTTCGGAAAGCGCTGTAAAATACTATTGCCGAGCATTGGAAACTTGAAGTTCCAAGTCTCTGGACTCCTTAGAACTCTATACAGGAACTGAGCACCATGACTGGTGTTTCGTGGCCATCAATGCTGAACCTGAGTTCCTCAAATTTTAGATCTGGGTGCACAGCAGCTAGCACTTATAATTAACTCTTGCTACTCACATACTGTCGTTATGCTACCTGAAGAACGCAAGCTCTTAGAAGATCTTGGGAATGCGGTGTCAAAGAGTTTCTCCCTTCTTACTCTCAACATTTTACTCCAAGGTATGATAGTTGGAACCTGTTTCATTCAAATTCGCGTGAATTGTATAACTGCGAATTTAGGCTTTCTAACACCTATCTCTTTTATTTCGATACACGGACTTGTGAAGTCAGTTACTTGGATTCATTCTCAGTAGAGCAGAATTCAAGCCACCCTCCAATCTATTCAGACGTCGCGCAACCTCCTTGTTTACGTGGATCACTTCAAGCACTATCATTATCGGTTTTATCTCGGCGACGATGATGGTTGTCATTCAGTGTGTCATGTGTGCAGCCATGATATATTCGGGCCTCGCTCAAGATCCAAGTCGGCCTCTAAAAGAACGGCGGAATATGACAAACGACGTGCTTCTGAAGTGGGATGTTGCACTATTGTGGTTTCAGCTTATTCCTGTGCACGGAGTTTCCTGACAGATTAATCACTGACATCTTGGAATTCATGTTCTCAGCCACTCATAAATGATGCGCTCATAGTCTGGCGAGGATACACAATCTTACTAAGGGGGCATCGAGTCATCTATCTCTCGTTAGCTCTATGGATTGCAACCTTGGGTATTTGTGCACTTCTTACTTTCCTTCTTGCACACCGTTTTTCAACTAGTTTTGTCCTCTTAGCAACTACAATCCTTCTGACAGAAATGTCTGCAGTGAAGACCATAGGTTCCCACTCTACGATATTGAATAATCTCTTCGTCTCTGTCTCAGCACTTTCAATTGCTACAAATCTGCTTGCGACTTTGTCCATTGCGCAAACGCTGTGGTAATTGATCAAAAAATTTATTGGAGATAAGTCGACTCATTTGCCATAGGTCACATCAGAAGTTTCTTCGACAAAACCTCAGCCGAAGAAAACGTCGGTGGACCAACATTTCTTGGATACTATTTCTGCTAGTTGACTCCGGGTTAATTCATTGTTTGTCCCAGGTGTGTAACACAATTATAACGAGTGCTGTATGGACCTGGCCTCAAAGTGCCACTGATCCATTGCAGTTCCTAGTGCTCATATTGAACTTTCCGCTTGGCATTGGTTCTAGCAGTGACGTGAAGGATCGAGCGTCGGGAACATTTGCAATAATCTACACCATACTCCCTGTGAGTACTTCCATTCTACAATCCAGGGTATTGAAGAAATCAAGACAATAACAATAGGCAATGTATCCTGCCATTGTAACGTGTG
>JAGGAW010034638.1:0-10067 GCA_017657375.1 Termitomyces sp. T27
ATTGGCCGTACTAATGAAGTACTAATTTCAAAACCTACTAATTCAAACGTTCGAATGTATTCAGGTCTTGTATCCTTCATTTATCGTGTTCAAGCCTCACTAATCATGTATAGGTAACACTTCAATTTAGGATTTAGGATGTATAGTACATATGTACATATCAGGCAACATATCATTCAGGTCGCGGAGAGGCACGTAGAGGAAAGTGAACGAGTGGCAAGAGCATAAATCAGTGTGCTCAAGAGACTGGGCTATCGAAGCCGGATAAAGAAAAAAGTCGGAGGAAAAGTCAGAGGGAGGGAGAATGGGGGTGTTTGAGGGCGTTCTAGATCTGCGAAAGAAGCGCCACAGTTAGTATCGGACTCAAGAATAAGACCGGGGAAGAGCGAGCTTACATTTATGAAGCCCAGGGATGTTGATCAAAATTGACAATTGATTTCGTTGGAAGAATGTCTATGAAAGAGTCATGACGGAGACGAAAAGAGACGCGACTCAAGAAATACATACAGGGATCATGCGATGACACAAAAGCATGTAGGGCTTCCCGTTCCATTAGACCGGACCTCTTCGTCTCTCGGCGGAGAGTCTGAGATGATTTCTGAGGTCGCTTTTGTCTGTAATGAGCCAAGAATTGGCTCCCCGAGTTCGAGAATGTCGTAGAACAGTGAGAAGGAGTCCATTGCTGGGAGATTGATCACAAAGCTGTGTGAAGGCTATCTGGTAGGAGGGGAGAAAGGGATTTGCACTAGTCATGTTGACCTGTGACCGCATTTTATATCATCAGACAATGACAATGATATTGTGAGTATGGCTCTTTCTAAGGGTCGATAAGCCATTGTGTCACTTTTTTTGGGTGGCCACAACGTGCAAGTTGAGAGATCTTCACCATCGGGGATTGAAGCCGTCATAAGAAACCAGAACTGTACGCGATTGTCTGAAGAATGATATCTGAAGAATGATTATTGATACATCAATAGTGGATGACCTTTTCGTGAGCTTCGGTATCTGCTTGAATATGAGCATACGCTACTTTCTTTACATTGAGTGCCCAAATACGACTTCACAGCTGAATTAAATCCTTCTTATGCCAGTAGAAAAACCAGGATGTACTTAGATACACGCTTTTGTATGCATTCTTTGTATGGAGACGCGGTGCTAGAAAAATATGTTTTATTGGCCAGACGCGTATGTGATTGGGTTTGTGGAAGGCATCCAACCTCCGAGTCCGCGATCTTGAAGTCTTGCCGCTCTCAAACGATCACTGTGTTATCACGTACTGCACCTTCAAGAAAATGAGCACGTGGGTCGCAGATCAGAATCATCAGATCAATCAGAAGCGAGCATGGAGAGCGAGACAAACTCTAGGAATACACCAAGGGAGTCATTGTATGTTTCAAGACAGGTATAGACTTGGGCGTAGTAATATACCGAGCTGTTCGTATCTTTAATGTGTTGTGTAGGTATACTTCTGTTCAGTGATAGTAGTATTCATGAAAAGGTAAGGAAAATCTAGGATCTTGAGACATACGATTACGGGAGAACACAGAAGGCAGAAGAACAAGCTGCTAGTATTTTTCGACTTCAGTATCGCTACAGAGCATCCCACTTGCCATCTACACAACAAAAGCGCCCATGAAGACATTGGCGATGACTTCGAAACTTCCGACCCAGAATTTCATACCAAATCTTTGAACGTAGTCAGGTCTTGTATCCTTAATTGAGCGCGTCCAAGTCTCATTAGCCATACTTAAATAGACAGTGCAGCCATTAAGAATTCAGGGTGTGTAGTGGTACATATGCTACATATCAGGCACACCATTTAGGCTGCGGAGAGGCACATGGTCAAATAAAACTAAGGAAAAGTGAACGAGTGGCGGGAGCAGAAAGTAGTGTGCTCGAGAGACTGGGTTAAGAAATCAGAGGGAGGTGTGATCGAGGGCGCTGTAGATCCGTGAATGAGGCGCTACACTTAGTATGACCAAGATTGGGGAAGAGCGAACATACATGTATGAGGCCCAGGGATGTTGATCAAATTTGACAATTCATTTCGTTGGACGAATACCTATGAAGACATAAATCAGTTATGACAGAGTCGAAAAGAGACACAACTCAAGAAATACATACAGGGATCATGCAATGACACAAAACCATGTCGGGCTTCCCGTTCCATGAGACCGGACCTCTTCGTCTCTGGGCGGGAATTCTGAAATGATTTCTGAGGCCACTTCCGTGTGTGATGAGGAAAGAATGGGTCCTTCGAGTTTGAGAAAGTCGTAAAGTGGTGTGAAGGAGTCCATTGCTAGGAAGGTTGATAACAAGTGATGTGAGGACTCTTTGGTAGGAAGAAAGACAAGGCTTTGCAGTGATTGCGTTGACCTGTGACCACATTTTATATTATCAGATAATGACAATGATCCAGTGAGCATGGGTCTTTCTAAGGGCCGATAAGCCATTGTGTCGCTTTTCTGGGTGGCCACAACGTTCACGATCGGGGCCATTCGAAAAACCAGAACGTTACGCGATTATTCACCCTGAAGAATAATGGTGGCTAATGCATTGATAGTCCAGTGTCATTTTGACCCTTGAGAGGCCGGAGGTCTGTCTGTCCGGACCGGTTTGGTTCAAGAATCACCATCATTATGTAATCAATGGCAGCTCCTGCTCAATTCAGGACACAAAGAACTCGGACTCAAAGAAAAAATTAAGATGCGCATCCCTCTCGCAGCATCGATTCAACCTCCTCTTCCCCACGGCTCTCTGCTCGACTTCGCCCACTCCCCGTCTTTTGCCAATGGCTGATCCCGCATATCCCGCTTTTTCGATTTTCTCCTTCATTGGCTTCATCCTCGTCCTGATCCCTCTTCCATGGCATTTGCAAGCCTGGAACTCGGGTACTTGTCTTTTCATGATATGGAGTGCGATAGCATGCCTGAACTTTTTCATCAACTCAATTGTCTGGCACAATAATGCGATAGACTGGGCACCTGTTTGGTGCGACATCTGTACGCATCCATGCAGCTCATTAACGTGTGGAGACTTGACATACTCATCAGCGACACGTCTTACTACTGGAATATCCGTCGCGATACCTGCAGCGTCGTTGTGCATTAATCGACGTTTATACAAGATTGCCTCTGGCAACACTGTCTCCCTCACACGAGGGCATGTACGTTTGTCTACATCGTTGCAAGGGTCGCGGAGCTCATTCTTTGTTGGTAGAAACGTCGTGCTATTATGGCTGATCTTGCGATTGGTCTAGGGATTCCATTTCTTCAAATGCCACTGCGTAAGTGACCCTCTCAAATACGATCGGATACTTTTCGCTAAGGCGATTGGGTAGAATTCATCGTTCAAGGGCATAGATACGACATATGGGAAGACATCGGCTGTTTCCCTACGACCGTCAATACTCCTCCCGCATACCCCCTAACCTATTTATGGCCTCTCGTGATTGGTCTCACCTCAGCCGTATACTGCAGTAAGTTCTCTCTGACCCTGAAAGGAGGCATTGCTCACCGACTTTTAAATACAGTCATGACCCTTCGTTCTTTTATGAAACGTCGCGCACAATTCAGCGAATTCATCTCTTCAAACACTTGCCTCACCGTGAATCGATACTTTCGTCTTATGTGCCTCGCCACTGTCGAGCTCCTCTTCAACACACCTCTCTCGGTCTACGGACTCTACCTCAATGCCATCATTACCCCAATCTACCCATGGAAGGGCTGGTCTGATCTTCACTTTGACTGGTACACCATTGATACGTTCCCGGCTGTGCTATGGCGGTGGAATCGCGTCCAACTAGTCGCGCTAGAACTCAGTCGCTGGTCGTCGGTTTTCTGCGCTATGTTGTTTTTCGCCTTCTTCGGCTTTGCCGACGAATCTAGGAAGAATTACAAACTTGTGTTTTTAGCACTCGCAAAACGATTCGGCGTTGTCTCGCAGGCGCCCATATCGACGTATTCCTCTACGTAAGTTATTTTTGCACTCGCATAGCCTTTGATATCGACATGAAAATATTTCCAGGTTGAAAGGTCCTATTGCCATCAAGATTACCAAAGAGATATTGCCCGTTGTCGTTTCTTATCCTCCGCCTTCCTCCCCATCACGCTCCTCAATTACGTCCTCAATGGCAAGGAACAGCTTCGACAAGAGCGATTCCACCGCTTCTATTCACCGTTCACCTCCCGAATACAAACTCGACTTTGATCTTCGTCCATCACTCTAATTGAACATTACAAAGGTGCAAAGGTGGCACCTTGTTTTAGCCCATCTTTATAGCGCAGTGTTGTTATCACTTATCACGATTGTCCTCATCTATGACATCCCCAGCAAGATGTCCAAGAATGGTTCTTCCCTCTCCGCTATCGACCCATGATCTTTATATCCGCAGAATCACGAAATTTATCATGACATTATATTCCTCCAGACTTGTACGTCATTTCATTAGTCCAGGGCTATGTGTGACTCGTTTGTCTTGATATCTTTGAGTCGACAAAAGATTACGTATATGAGAGTCTTGAGAATGTTTGTTTACATCGTTGAAAGGGTATCGAAGTTCCTTGTCAATAGAAACGTCGCGCTGTTATGATCTTGCGACTTGGATCGGTGATCTGTATGCATATGTCATGAGCGACTTGTAAGCGGCGCTTGCTTGACACTTGCTCATTATAACGATTGTAACGAGTCTAGGCTGGTTTTAGGAACCTTGATTGCGAGCCCATTGTTCATGAAATTAACTCGTAACGGCCCCATTGAGCCCCATTGTCTTCCCAATCCATCATCATAGACAAAGGACCTTTGATCAGCGCCCTATAAGTAGACAAATGGTCAAAGACCGCGTTCCCTCTCCTTTCCCCTACCTTACGTTTCTGTTACGACTATCCGATTGAAGACACGTCAATGTTAGATCCAACATACCCGCTCTATCCAATCTTTGCTTTCACTGGTTTCGTTCTTGTGCTTATCCCTCTTTCATGGCATCTTCAAGCCTGGAATTCTGGGACTTGCTTTTATATGATATGGGCAGCGCTCGCTTGTCTCAATCAATTCGTTAACTCGGTCGTATGGGCCAACAACGCTATCAATGTTGCACCCATATGGTGTGAGATTTGTAAGTTATCGGTTTCTTGTAGTATTTACTTCGTATCTCTAATTCAACAACAGCTATCCGAATTATGCTTGGAGCATCTGTGGGATTGCCAGCTGCTTCACTCTGTATTAACAGACGACTGTACCAGATAGCCAGCGTCCAGTCAGTTGCTGTAAGCCGCGCAGAGGTAAACTATAACTGTCTTCGACATTCTTGAGGTTGAACATTATCACAGAAACACAGAGCGATCCTTATTGATGCACTCATTTGTATCCTTTTCCCCTTAGTCTTTATTGCTCTTCGTATGTAGCTTCGAAATCTTGTTCGTCGAGCATTTTCCTCACATTTCTAAAGAATACGTAGTGCAAGGGCATCGTTTCAACATATATGAAGAGATCGGTTGCTATCCCGTCATATACAACACTTTACTTGCGTACTTCCTTTCTGGAATATGGCCTATTGTGATCGGCTTGATTTCTGGGACCTATTGTGGTATGTGATTCTTGCCTTGGTTAATTATTCTCTTGGGTGACATCCTTCCAGTGCTTTCGCTACGCTCTTTTGCGCGTCGACGCATGGAGTTTGAACAATTCTTGGCGTCAAATGAATCCCTTACTATTAGCCGATATTTCCGCCTTATGGCGCTCGCCACCATCGAAATTATGTTCACCACTCCTCTCGCTATCTTCTCCATCTGGCTTAACGCGACAGCGAGTAAAATCGGTCCTTGGAGGAGTTGGGCAGACACTCACTTTGACTATTCACGTGTCGAATTAGTCCCTGCTATCCTCTGGCGAAATGGCCCCCGCTCTGAGATAGTTGGCATGGAGCTTTCACGTTGGCTGGTTCCTCTTTGTGCATTGATTTTTTTCGCATTCTTTGGATTTTCAGACGAGGCGAGACGCAACTACCGCGTCGCGTTTCGGGTAGTCATGAAGCTTATCGGTATCCGATCGGAAAAGACTTCCACTTTTGCCCAAAAATTGTTGACGATTGGGTTTGTTATTGTCGATATCCATTACCTCCACTCTCTTACTCTTCTATCTAGATCTGCCCCTCAACCTAATCCTGTCAAGATACCTTTGTCATCGCTACCATCCTACTCTCCACCATCGTCACCTACCTCGACTTTCGCCACATCCTTCCCCACTGATGTCAAACGTCCCTCCTTAGTCTCCTCATACTCCAACAGCACACTGTTTAAATGAACAGTCCCAATTCCTTTGAGTTTCCGAAGCACTCAGCCCAGGTTACTCTTGAGTCTGTACTTATCACGATCATCACGATTTTCGACATGACGAACTTGAAGAAGAAACTTCAATTTCTGCGCCAGATTAGAAGGAGGGCCTTTTTGTACTTTGACGTTTGAATTATTAGCTTCGATACTACCTTCAAAAATGATATCAATTTATGTCTCACTTGAAGTACTCATAAGCCATCAGCTTCAAAGGTAAACTCGATGCACTACCTGATCATGACAACAATATCAAGGGCGGGTGGCCCCAACTTCTGTCAGGCCCTTCCGCTCGAATGGCTGGTGGTTGAGCATCATTGAGTTGCGCGCGCTTCTTAGGGTGCTTCTTTCAGCAATTTTGAAAGTCGGCTTTGCTACAACTTTTCAATGATCGCCCTCAACGAGTCGACAACCACTGGGCCTGTTTGCTTCTCTTGCTATTTTGTAATTGGACTAGCTAGAATATCAGACATTCACCCCTCCACAAGAGTCTGAAGCATATCCGACAGAAAGGCTACCCTAGTACAATGGATACATGGTGCCACAGGCCAAAATGTGGACACAATGGCCCCCGCCGACAATGTCGTTCCGGTTGATCGGATCACGCCGGTTAAGACCACTGTTCCTTCTAACCATGCGCCGTTGCGTTGTGTACAATGTAACTTTGGATCCTATTGTTCCAACGGTAAGGGACAATGAAAATGGCCCTCGCTTTTCTATATAACCTGCTCAGACTCTTCTGCTGCCAGCAACAACACGTCGTATCGCACAGCTCTAGGGAGTTCCAACCACACTTGCTACCTAACAACTCTATTGCTCTCCTTTTCGCACTCGAAAAACATCATGGACACATTCGGCGAACTTGATAACACCCTCTACATCGACCTCACCGCGCCATTCGCGGATGCTGCGTCCTCGAACACTTCGTCGGAATCCGATTACCCAATGCCCCAAGATTTTGAACGGCCTGGTGGTTCCACATTAGTGGGATTCTGCGTTATCGCATGATCTCTCTCAACGTCTTTCTGTTTAATTATCCAATCACGTATGTCTATTTCATTTGAACGGTAACTGTAGATTGAACATCTCATTGGCAGATCATGCTAGTATCTGTGAAACTTGGATAGTTCACGGCCATACCTTCCTTACGAATATTGCCTGCTTATCGCGGCCATCACCCTCCTTGTCCCTTGGTTTTCTTATCATTATTATTTACTTCAATCATTTTATCACTCATTTTTATCCAAATTGCAATCGAATTTGTAGCATAGCGAAGTAGTGTCTCATGCACGGCAACAATCAAATCCCGCTGTACTACTTATTGATTCACACTTAAACCTACGAATGATCAAGTCTGTTCCTCTCATTACTAGATTTTGACTCAAACCAGGACATACGATCCCGTTTCCTCTCTCCCTGATCATTCAAATCAATGTACTAAGCTAAGTCATCAGTATGCGTTCTGGTGACACGCGTGTTGCGATTCACGAAGGGCAAGTTCGGAAGGTACCAGTGGAGATCCAAGTTGGGAAGGAATGTCTTTAGCATCATAAATAAAGTCACCAAATCTTTGAACGATTCCGTATTATTCTGAAAAGCGAGGGTGTAAATACATGTTCCGGCCCCAGCGTTTCGACCTAGACTTAGCCTCCTGGTAGGTCCTAATATTCAAATTTTGGTAACCAGATTGAATCCCATGCGCCGGTGCGACTCGTTTGACCGGCTTCAAAACAAGCTCATTGACGGACAATGGGAGCGGAAACAATGGTCATACTATACCCTGGCCTCAGTCTGTTTCGTTCATGGTTGCGTGCCTGAAATCCCCGCATGGCGTTTGATGGCGTCTCTGATTCAATGGACAATGACCTTCAAGCAATGGCCACAACAGAAGCATAAACAGTCTTAAAAGCCCCCATCTGGCTGAGCCTTCCACTCCACCGAAGTACCCTTCTCACTCTATTGGTTGACCATTGCAGCGTCCATATTTCACAGCGCATCCTCGACAAATTTCCACATGGACTCCTTCTCTGAACTCTCTCTCGCGTCATTTGACAGCGATATGCGACTCATTCCCTTCGAGGCACAATCCAACCCACTTGAAACACCTCTAGTCGACCTAGACCGCCCTTCCAACGACTACGGCAGTTTCTGCATGATCGCATAGACGAGACGTAAGTCCACTTCGAAACTATGTTTTATCTTGCTGAAGTTGAACCTCATAATGCGTTCATAGTCAATCGTCAAACGGTTGAGCCATTGGCGCCTAGTTGACAGCACATCATCCAAGTCAACACGTCACTTATAATTTATTGGCCAGGCGCCATCTCCTTCCCATCTTAACGCCGCCAGCCTATATGAAGGCCGCCTCCCGCTCCTTATTTGTCCATCAACCATTCAACCATTCATATTCATTATCCTATTGATATCGATATAGAAGTGATTTCTGCGTCGATATCAACTTCGTCGCAATGCAATTTGTACTTAGGATGATAACTCGTACTATACTCAGGGTATCATACTAAATGCAATCTTGATCTACATCCTTCACAGCTCTGGCAGAAATAATTCTATTGTATGGATTGGCAAATCATCGATAGTGTTCTTGTGTGCGACATATATAAGCCCTGTACTGTACAGAGTCTCAACGATTGAAGGCGGACATTACGGGAACTTAGTGAGAAAACATACACATTGTCTCCAGTAAGGCACCAGGTTCAATACGTTTGACCCTAGGACCTTTTCAAACTCATCCTCTCAAACAATTTATCGCGCGAGCCCCTGCCCCATGAGGCGTTATCGCCACGCCCGCCCCTGGCCCCATCGGTGTCCAAATGATAAGTATGTTCATCATTGTTTCGAAAACAATGGGACCTGCGATGCGCATTGTCCTTTGAGCGCGTTGAAGGTCAATAGGATGGAGGTGATAACCACAGTTAACGAGAGCTTCAGTTCCCCTAGCTTCGATGAGCCATACCTGGTTAGAAATAATTTGAACTGGGGCGCTGCCCATTTATGATTCGTGAAGTCTCTAATAATGTACAAGTTCTACCGATGTGCGTAGAAACATATAAGAGGAATAAAGATAGAAATCGAGTAAAACAAGACGTGGGTCGACGACGATACAAGGAGTGTGGGGCCGCGAGTTGATATCGCATTCATAAAGGCATTGAAGAAAGAGGCTTGATGGGTGTGAGTGCAAGCTGGAAGTTGATGCGTGAGGGGGAGTCATTGGAACTGGCATCATGTGGACGTACGAAGAGGGCACAAGGTTTGAAGTGGATTATTGGGATGGTTATGCGGTGGAAAGTTCCGAGGTGCACTCGCTCTAGCAATCGGAATATCAGATATGTCGATACACGTATTGTATTTAGATGTGTACATGCCTATGCGATAGTGCACCAGGTAGGAGGGCGATAGACGGAGTCCTCATTGAGGGGTAGCTCGACATCGATGGTTTCAACGGCAGCGCCGGAGAATGTCTCGAATGAGAGAGTGGTGAGTGCGTCCATTGAGAGTTTGAGAGTGGTGGTGGTTTAGAAAGTCGTTTGACAGAGGGAGGTTCGAGAGTGAATAGACTCGGGTAGATAGACGTTCAGATTCTGTGGTAGTTGATAACGGGAGCTCGGACAGAGGTAGTATTTATACGGGCGGGTAAAGAGGAAAATACCACATTGTCACGATACTCTGATATATTCCACCATTGTCTGGAGACATGCGGCCAGGCCATCTCATCCTTCGAGC
>JAGGAW010034639.1:0-10020 GCA_017657375.1 Termitomyces sp. T27
GGAAATGGGAAAGTCCATATATATAAAGACTATATAGAAATGAATACTGAAGTATGTCAAAAAAAAAACAAGAAAAAACAAGCAAGGAAACACAAAATCCTGAGCTCATCGTGCCCAACGATGACGAAGAAGGGCGGAGTGATGACCGAAGTCGCTTTCGCCGATGTCAGTGATGGTGCCGGAGATGTTGATGGTATTGATGGCATTATTAATGTTTCCGGCAATATGGCGGTCCGTTGGAGTTTTGATCCTATTCCCATGCCTATTGAGTAAGTAGTAGCTATAAGTGGAATGAATAATGTTAAAACATCGAGTAAGGAGTAAAGAGTAAGGAGTTGAATAAATAACGATAAATAAGGTCATAAAAAATGCTATCATATTTTGCGTATGAACTTCATCTTCGCTTTCGGCATTACATAAGATTCAATTCCCGCTACTCTGAACAAGAAGAGAGGTTAATTCGGCATTTGGCAAACTTGCATTCGGCAACTTCATAATTAGTGATGTTCCTCGACTAGCTCAGCGCCGAACTTTCATGGTCCACACTGTACCACACAACGACCAGTACGTCTCGTCGACACCGTAACCGTGGCTCCATCACCCTCTACTTCACATAGAATCGAGTTTGAGGCTGGATAATAGAACGAGCCTGAGGCCAACGCGCTCAAAACTTATGAACCCATCGATACAACAAGAACAACTCCGTACCCTTCTCGCCAGCCTCAAGAGCGGTCTCACAGTCTCTGTATGTTTCCAAATTCTCTTCCCCATCTCCTCGACTTGTACTTACGTTTACGTGTCTTTCAGGCTGCCGAGTCGCTCAACGTGTTTCACAGGATCTCATCGACGCGAGGTGGTAAGCCAGACATACTTTATCACTGCCAGGAGTAGATATCTCTCTATGTTTCCAACCCTTCTTCCCCACCTCCCAAACTTGTACTTACGCGTCTCCCAGGCTGGTGAGTTGCTCAATGCGATTTGCAGGATGTTATCAGTGCCGCATTGTGGGATGTGCTTTTTGGCTAACTTACAAAATGCATTGAAAGTACCACTTCCTCCCACTGCATTTGTTGTGTTTAATGTCGTCGTCTGTGCGGACCATCCCTCTCTTGTCGGGAGCGACTCCATGGTCGTTGGCCAAGATCATATCTAGTCTGCTTGGATGAAGGATTTGTGTTCGCGGAAGGTGGCAAAGTATGGAGAGGGAATATGCAGTCTTACATTCAATCCAATTCAGTTTCTCTAGCTTACGATAAGTATCACCTGTCGCTACAGCAAAGCGACAGAAATAAAATTGGTCATGCTCGCACAGGAAGGGGTGCTCTAAGGTGGGCAACATCATTGTCCGCCGAAAAAAGTGTGATCATATGTTCCTCACCTTTCAGATCCTCCTCTAAGACCACGGATCCAATCAATCCACCCCAAAACACATGCTCTCACCTTGAGCCCAGCACCTCAACGTATCTGCCGGCCTCTCTGCTCTCTCCCCACCTCATGGACACACCTAGGACACTGTCATCGTAAGCTCCATGGAATTAGAAACTACGCTCTTCGACACCGATGGGTGTGTCAAGCATGAGAAGCGACTGAATGGCAATGCATGGAAGTTGATGACCATGTCATGGTGGCGAGGCATGGTGATGTGGATTATGGGAACTGGAGGTCAGTTTCCGCTAAACACCATCATCAGCCGGTTACCGACGTCGAACAGCTTCTATCCATGTTTGAAAGACCTCTGAGCAGCTTATGAAGCTACTACCTTCCGCAGAGAAGACAAAGGTCAATTCCTGAGCTTGTCCAAGGCTTCTGTTGACTCTGTTCTGTAGCTGCAAGTTTTGCTCCTCGCCGGCAAAGTCACTGGTTCTCGCCATGATACCGATCGCGAGCTAGTCTTTCGTCAAGAGTCCAATTTCTACTACCTGGCAGGCTGTGATGTGCCTTCGTTCCTGCTCGCGGTTTCCCACCCCGGCACTTCACTTGCACCGTCAATCGACCTCTTCATCCCCGAGGCAAACGAAGATGACAACATATGGTCCATTCCACCTCCCTCTCTTCCTGTTGCTACAGAATCACACGATGTTGCCCGAGTTGATCACTCCCTGCCTTACAAGAGACCCTTGTCACCCTCCTTGCTGCACTCCCCGGCGTTCTTGTCCACACCCTCCCTCACAACTCACGCCTTTATCCAGGGTCACCTGGAGTTCACACTTCTTTTCCTCTTGCTTAAGACTCAATTGCCGTTATGGACCATTACCTCCTGACTGCTCTTCAGAATGCATGCCTTGCTAAAGATGCCTACGAAATTGAGTCAATTCGTCAGGCAAACATGATAGGCTCGCGTGCACACGAAGTCGTGATGCGAGTATTTGGCCAAGCTGTCAAGAACGGTCTCCGCCAAGGTGCAGCTTCAGCTGGTCACCTTCTCCTCCCTAGCGAATGGCTCATTGAGAAGGAGGCGGAGGCGGAGGCAATTTTTGTAGCCTCCTGTAGGCGTGAAGGGTGAGCACAACCAGATCATTATTCACTTTTTCTGACACAAGCTTTAGAGCTGTACACCAAGCCTATCTCATCGTTGCTGCCTCCACACGTGCCTCAATGCTCCACTACTGCTGCAACGACCGTGACTTTGCCTGGGGTCCCATCTCTCCACACGATCACCGCATACTGCCTCCTTCACCACTTCCTCTTCGCCGGATAAACAAATCCTTCCTTAAGTCCTCCTTATTGACGCAGGATGCGAATGGACCAACTACACCTCTGACATAATATGCACCATTGCCTGTTGGTAATGGTGGGAAGTTCACCCCCGAAGCTCGTGTGATCTACTCTCTGGTGCTGGAAATGCAGCATGCCTCCTTTGTGTTGCTTAAACCAGGGTTCCATTGAGACGAAGTGCAGCTGGCCTGCCACCGTATACTAATTCGCAGGTTCCAGCGTCTAGGTATTTTCCGCTCGAATGCGGACTACACCGAGGCGATCCTAGCTTCAGGAGTCACTGCCGCCTTATTCCCGCATGGACTCAGCCACTTGTTGGGCTTGGAAGTTCACGACGTTCCCACTATCTCCAAACCTGCCGACCCAATAACTGGGGACGTTGTTGTATTAGGCGACAGAGCCAAGCCGGGTGTAACTGAGGCGAAATGGGGCCACCAGAGTCTGTACAGGTATCTGAGGCTCCGAAGGCCCTTGGAGCAGGGCATGATGGTTACCGTTGAGCCAGGTATTTATTTCTCTCCACATTTGTTGGATCGTGCAAACGCACACGGCTTGGCGTTTGTGGGTGTAGAGGTGATGAGGGGGTATGAAAGTGTGGGTTGGGTTAAAATTGAGGATGTTGTCGTGATTACGGAGGGGGGTGGGGAGTCATGTATCTTTATCTTGCCTGAGAGGTACATGTTACCACAAGCAATAAAACAGGTATCCAGTAATATTTGATATGTATTCATACCAAGCATGGTATGATAAGAGCTCTCCTATGATCAAGAAGCCATGGATCAAGTTCGGAAACAAAACCTACTCTTTTACACCTATCATTCTATGCAAACTATATATAAAAGGTTTGTATCAAGTGTGGTATCGAAGGTTGATATATCCAAACCTATATAGGTGAGATTGTGCTGTCACCACTTCGTCTTTGTTGTCTGACAGCAACAGTCCCCGTTCAGTCTTTGACCTACAATTAAAAGGTTCCACCTGTAACCACTCCCATGAATGCCCTTGACAACAGCTCACAGTCAAACATTTGTTTCACTTACCTCTCCCACTCTTTCCCATGTGGACTCCTCTTTAGTGTCACCAAGTTCCTCTGTGTACTAACACATTATTTGCCTTCTCATACAATTCTCATACATGCCATCTACATTCGCAAGGAAACTCCTCAAACTAGACATGGGAAGTTCTGCCAACGCTGTCTCACCATACTTCTCCATCTTCATCCTCAGCATGCTGAATGCAATTCGTACGATGTGGTGTTTGCACGAATGTAGAAAGTCTATAAGAAATATCCATTTAATAAGCTTCTACTGGCCAAACTTGAAAGTCTTTACAGTCACGGTGATAAAGAATAATACAGAAACTGTGACGGTCCGACGGAATACAATTACCTAGGACTCGGGAGACTTATGGATCCTGACCCTGATGAGACCCACCATTACTCCATAGCCCACCATCGTCACGAGAGACACAGTGGCCGATTGTGAGTTGGGTGTCGCATATCCAAGTTGCTTCGAGTAGAATTCATACCTTTTCAATCCATGTTGATACTACTCACCTTGGCAGCCTGAGATGAGAAGCAACAATGTTGAACATCTTGCCTTTGTGAATCACCAGATCAACATATAAAGTGGAGAAAGCTCATGGTCAAATCATTTCATCATAACATGTACATAATTTACCTTACTAGTACACTTGTTTCTGGGGAAGCGCACACACCAAAGTAACCCTGGAAATCCATGGGTCAATGTACACTCGGACTTGGTGACAAGGTATAGTTTGGACACGTACGAGAGCTTGAGCACATATAGCTACAGCTTGAACGAATGGAGGAACAGAATTCAACCAATCCTGTAACAAGTAACAAAGATATGTGAGTATGTACTCTCTTCCTGAACGGACAAAAAACTGGATACTCGCAACAAGAAGCTTGAAAGCCCACCTGTAACAGTAAAGGTTTTGCAAAACATACGCCTGTGACAAAGATTCAGCGATGTGCGACGCAACAGGAATGGCAATCGTCCAGGAGCCTTGAACGCGTGGTTTGGATCAAGTGGCATCAGATGTTTTAGCACGGAGGATGTGGACAGGTACATATTCAAGTGAATGGGGGGGAGGTGATTTTTGGAGAGAGGAGCAGAGAACAGGGGGCAGGGGCAACGGAATAGACAGCTGCCGGGCAAGGGACTGATAATGTAGCATAATGTCGGGCGATGCTTGAAATGGCCCTTGGGCTTTGTTTAACTTTGAAAACGTGGTAAATTACTGGCAGGATAAATTGAAAAAAAGTTACAACTTCTGACTGGGCTTGAAGCTCAAGGATTTCGAAGGAAAACAGACATCAATCGCACATCCCGAATGTCGAAGGCATTCGTTGAGTTCCAAGACATAAATTCTATGATCCCGGATGTACTAGGTATCCCTGATAAATCACATAAGGTTGTTGTGTAGGACGGCTGGGGTCAAACATAGCTGGCATTTGGACAGGGCTATACTATCTATATATCTGAATACCCATGATGACGAGATTGATGAGGATAATGGTACCATATAAGAGCGAATATCGAGCACTGAGAGATCCATAATGAACTGGGGAATCAAGTGGAAATGTTGAGATTCAAATTGTAGAGATCGCCTGCCTCTTGAATCATGGTCAATTGGTATTCTGTCAGAAAATGTCCATCATCGTCATCATCATCAGAGTCAGGCAGCTAACGTACTCATGAAGGCACTCCCATTCGTTCGTGCACTTAGCATTGTCACACCATTCTTAAGATATCTCATGTGTTCAACCTCGGTACACTCATCGTTCGCAGCTGACGACCGCATATGGAAAATTTCCTTAATAAAGACATAACAAGCAGCCGCCAAAAGCGTCTGAATAAGCACGGTCATTACATGAATTATATCATAAAACCAATGACTTACGCCTGTAATTGGATTTAGATGTCGTGCGTCGAAGGTGCTGAGACCACCGTAAGCGACAATACGTTGAGCTGCTCTCAAACAGCATTGCTTCGATGAAGAGTTAGTCTGAGCAAGATTAGTGTGGAGCTTGATCGTTGCAGCATCGGTGAGAGCATGAATGAGGACAAAAGTTTGAGTGGATGGGTGTTCGATATCAAGGTGAGTAAGTGGTGGAAGACTAGAGCGGAAATTCTCAATGAGTTGATGAAATGACCGGAATGCCATCATGTAAGAGTGGGTTTCGCCCGGTTGCATATCTGGGATTGGATTAATACTGTTAGTTATGTAAGCATGTAGGACAGCAGGGAGTATCGTACCCGGCTTCCAGTGACCCGCAAACTGAGCAGACCGATGAAATAGTATGGCTGCTTTAACATTAAGTCCAGTTATGGATGGGCTAGTGTTTCCATTATCAGCTATGCCAAGCAGAAAGTCATGTACGGTGTTGTTTCCACGAAGATCAGGACTCAGATGCTGAAGAAACATTAACGACATTCATCTAATGCTCAAAGACTTACATACTTCTGGATAGTCTGCCATATCCAAAGGCCATGGAGTATCGACTCGGATACCAGGTGCTTCCAATGTTCCACAGACGCTCATAGGTTCCAGAACAACCATAATGAATTTGTGGAGTACTAGCACGGCCCAAAAACCATTGATTCGTTCCCCCTCTTCAATATTATCACGGGGTAGAGGAAGTAAAACAGGTGTATTGGAGGACAATCCCAGTGTCAAGGGCACAGTGAACTGAGCAGATCTCATCTGATGCAGACCAGCCCCTAGGGCGAGTGATACCGCAGTTGCCGTGTGACATTTGGCCTCAATAAAGCGACCTACTTGGAGGAAGTAGTACGATAACAGTACTTCCGCCTGCAGAGTATGGATAATGGCATCTGGGTGGCCGTCAAACAAGGTCGTGACGGTATCTTGCAAAGCACATGAAATAAAAGACTGTTCTTGTTGAAGCAGTATCTCCGACTGTGAGAGATGAACGCCCCATAAGTACACAGTACTAAGTACAGCAGGTGCTGGACGATGTGCATGGCCAAAAGAAAGAGGACGAAGAGTTGCCTCATAGAACCTGGTAGGATCGAGGAAAAAGCCAAATTCTTGGCAGTGAGGGAGAAAATTGTCAAGACTGCAGTGGCCATGTTAGGGTTGTGAGACAAACGAAGATGAAACTTACAGGCTCTGTATTGTAGCAAATTCAGGCTCTTTGTTAAGTCCTCCTAAAAACGGTCGACGAAGGGATGACAAAGAGCCACTAGAACCTTCTGACTCTGACTTAGCTTCTAGAGAAGGTGCTGGTATTGAAAGCGAAGGTCGTAGGTCTGGGGGAGAGTCATGATCTGGAGTGGACGGATTGTGAGGGTTTATGGATGACGATTCAAGACGCTCTATTGTATGTAAACGTGCTTCCAATTGCCTGACTGTGACCTCCAACATCTTTGTTCGTGTCTTCGTAGATCGATATCCGTCGGGATATCCACAATCGTCTTCCTTCGGGTGCTTTCGACACGGTCCGCAAACTGGTTTGACACCATCGCATTTCTGAACAGTAATTGTTAGATGATAGATAGGAAATCAACTGGTGCAATGAACTAACCATCTTGAGGAGCCTCCAGAAAGGATATAACGTTGTCAAAGTACCATCTGAGCCATGTGCGGGTAAGACATACCTGCAGTTATGACATGCACCCCCTCTTCTCAACGGCTTTGTCATTGCTCTTGACGTCGCAGAATTTTAGACCGAGGTCGTGTGTGCGGTGGCCTGTGAAGGTGATAGACAGCCGGGATGAAGGAAAAGAGAGAGGTGATGTCTATTTTTATGGTAGACATTTTGAAGATTATGTAGGGAGTAACTTATCCGGCAAAGTGTTATCGCCTGTCATTAATTATGTATACAAGGTTAAACATTCAACATAATGAGCCTCCTCACCTCTCGGACATGTACGTTTCCGATTTCACATTATCTCCTAGTATAAAACCCTTGTCCGATATCGGTGGCCATGATCATATCTTTTGATCAAGGTACAAGCCCCGTTGTTCGATGTGAAGAGTATCGCGATTAGCTGAGACCACACGCCCCTAATACCTGCAAGCATACCTCATGATCGATCGATCCTCCACAGCGCTTAGGTCTACACCTGCGATCGCGCACTTCGTCCCACTGAATCCACGCTCGCCTCAATGTACTTACATCAAATTCGTGTCGCTCATGATCAGTACCAAGTCCACGACTTTGCTCACTTTGCTCCACTGTATCGCTACCGTCAGCCACAGGCCATGACCTCACATCCCGTGATCCCTCACGAGTCACGACGCTGGCTCAGCGACGCCCTGCAACCGTGCGCCCCACATCCGCCGCGGCGGCTCTGCAATCCGCACGCGCCTCAATGCACCTACTTGAAACCTCGCATCGTAACAAGTCCACGCGCGCCTTGATGCATCCGACGGCGCACTGCGAGACAACACTCCTCGGTCCCACATGTGAGCTCAATCATCCCCCACACTTCTACATACCGAAGGATCACAGATTCACGCAAAATTCAACCTAACAAGTACGCGACACGCGTTTTGAGTTGACACAAAACACGGTTGAAGAGCCAAGTCCACGCGCGCCTGAGTCGCATCACTTGAACACCAGACGACCTCAGACGACGCGCCTCAGCACCACCGCACGTGCACGTGCGTCAAAGTCATCACCTCCACGTACTTAGAGTGCTCGTCACCGAGGGTTGCACCGCTTCACCTGCACAACATGCCGAGTAGAAATTCGCCAGCATCCCTACGCACAAACTTGGCCTGCAACACGCCATTTACACCCCAGGTCCACCGCCAGATGCGCCCAGGCCTCACGGGACCGACGGCAAACCAAGACAATAAGTATGTCCGCAAGTGTGTCAGTGACCCAAGTCACCACCTATGTACCCCACACACTACATGTACTATGTAATACTCACTTCAATTCGCACCACGTTGCTTGCATTGCTGTATACTGGTCCTTAGTCGGATTGTGCTACGATCTTGACCCTTATTTTGGACCACCGTTCCACATGACTTTGATCCCTTGGCATTCCCCCAACGAGCAGTCTGCGTCGCTTCGCCATACTCACCCTTCTCTTGTGTCCACGTCTGCCTGTACCCAATGACACCGTCCTCCCTGCCCTAACGCCAGTAATGCTGACACCAGCAACGAAGCCACCTTGCCCTTGTACGAATATCTCAAAAATTGTGATCACCTCATGACCTTTACATGTTCGCCACGTGCCTTGCTTGTCAAGTCGCGTTCATTTGTGACATCTAGTCACTCGAAGACTTGTCCGTAGCCACCGTCATGCCCGAAGAACCCACCTCTCGTCGTATCCACAAACGTGCCCAACGAAACATCATCGAAGACTCAGAACACGAGGCTTCCCCTGCACCTTTCAAACGCGCTCGATGAGATATCGTCGACGATTCAGAATACCAGGCTTCCCCTGCACCCTCCCCACATTCGCCATCTCGTCCTTCTGCTCGAGCAAAAGAAAACACTTCGGCCAAATCTCACGACCAGACGAAGATTGGCGCGCGCAGCAGTTATGTGACTGGCCTAAGGGTTTGCCGGTCCTTTGGGTTTACGTCTTTCGTATTCTCATAATCATGTCAGTCTTCCCAGGCCGGAAGTCACCCTGTACTAAGGAAGGAGAGAGGTACCTAGTCCTCATGCATCACGATCAGGAGTTTGACAGAAAAGCTCCGTCAAGGATATCTAAACTCCTGATATCCTGAATCCATCATGATGGAAATATCACTCCCTCATTCCGACGAAAAGTGAGATTGGATGCTACTCAAATACATAGAACTGTACGAACTATGGAAGAGGATGGACCGCAGTACAAAGCAGAGGCAGAGGGGGGCCGGACAAGACCTGCGAGACATAAGTACATACACACGTCCATGAAGATGGAGAGAGCGGAGTCACCCGACAGGACGAAAAGACCGATGAGACTGGCATAACCCAGGTTGCAGTGGAACTCGTCATTCATATCACATGGCCGTTGCTCGAGGGCACAGGACCTCGGAATGTACGGCAAAGCTTGAGTGATGAACAATTTGAGATATAATCGAGATAAGCACAGGTGTGCACTAATTATTGACCCCGATAGAATCATGATCCAGGACATCTCCGCCGTTACATTCCTTGTTGACCACGACTTCTCCCTCTCACAGAGTCCGAATCCTGGGGTGTCGAATGTGACCTAGAGGACACGTTGCCGCTGATGACGGCGGAATCGACACCGGGCATCTGTTCGGACTAGACTACACCCTCGGTCATAGGCTGCAGTGTAGCAAGCG